>JAGVSP010001388.1:0-10000 GCA_022494985.1 Micrasema minimum | reverse complement strand
TTTTTTTTTTTTTTTAAAAAAAATTTAAAAAAACCCAAAAAAATTTTTTTAAAAAATTTTTTTTTTTTTTTGGGGGGTTTTTTTTTTTTAAAAAAAAATTTTTTTTTAAAAAATTTTTTTCAATTTTTTAAAAAATTTTTTTGGAAAAAACCGGTTTTTTTTTTTTGGGAAATTTTTGGGGTTTTTTTTTTTTTAAAAAAAGGGATTTTTAAAAAAAAAGATTGGAAGTTAAATTTTTTTTTTTTTTTTTTTTAAAAAAATTTTTTAAAATTTTTTTTTTAAAAAAAATTCCAAAAATTTTTTTTTTGGAAAAATTTTTTTTTTTTTAAAAAAAGTTTTTTTTATTTTTTTAAAAAAATTTTTTTAAAAAAATTTTGGGGGCCCCTTTTTTAAAAAAAAATTTAAAAAAACCCCTTTTTTTTTTTTTTTAAAATTTTTTAAAATTTTGGGGCCCCCCTTTTTTTTTGGAATTTTTTTTACCTAAAAAAAAAAAATTAAAAAATTTTTTTTTTATTTGGGGGGGAAAAAAATTTTTTTTTTTTTGGGGGGGGGCCCCCAAAACCCCGGGGGGAAAAACCCCCCCTTTTTTTTCCCCCTTTTTTTTGGGCCAAAGGGTTTGGGGAAAAAAAAAATTTTTGGGGGGGTTTTTTTTTTTTTGTTTTTTGGGGGGAAAAAAAAAAAAAAATTTTAAAAAAGGGGGGGATTTTTTTTTTTAAAAATTTTAAAAAAAAACAGGTTTTTTAAAAGGGGGGTTTAATTTTTTTTTAAAAAATTTTTTGGGTTTTGGGTTTAAAAAACCCCCCTTTTTAAGGTTTTTTTTGGGGGGCTTTTTTGGGTTTTTTTAAAAAAAGGGCCTTTTTTTTTAAAAAAAAATTTTTTTTTTTTTTTTTTAAAGGGGGAATTTTGAAAAAATTTTTTAAAAAATTTTTTTCCCCCCCCAAACCCCCAAAAAAACCCCTTTTTTGAAAAATTTTTTTAAAAAAAAACCCCAAAAAAAAAAAAAATTTTTTTTTAAAAAAAAATTTTTAAAAATTTTTTTGGGGGAAAAAATTTAAATTTTTGGGGTTTTTTTTTTTTTGGGGGGGTTTTAAAAAAATTTTTTTTTTTTTTTTTTTTTAAAAAATTTTTTTTAAATTTTAAAAAAAAAAGGGGCCCCAAACCCCCTTTTTTTTAAAAATTTTTTTTTTCCCCAAAAATTTTTTTTAAAAAAAATTTTTTTTTTTTTTTTAAAAAAAAATTTAAAAAAAAAAAAACAAAAAAAAACCCTTTTTTTAAAAAAAAAATTTTTTAAAAAAAAAAAAATTCCTTTTTTTTGGGGGCCCCCGGTTTTTTTTAAAAAACCCAATTAATTTAAAAAATGGGCCCCCCTTTTTAAAAAAAAAAAAAATTAAATTTTAAAAATTTTTTTTTTTTTTCCCCTTTTTTTTTAAAAAATTTTTTTTTTAAAAAAAAAAAACCCCTTGGTTTTTTTTTTAAAAAAAAAAAAAGGGAATTTAAATTTTTTAAAAAAAGGGGAATTTAAAAAAAACCTTTTTTTCCGGGCCCCCCCTTTTTTTTTTAAAAAATTTTTAAAAAAAAGGGGGGAAACCCCTTAAAAAAATTTTTAAAAAAAAGGGGGAAAACCTTTTTTAAAAAAATTTTTAAAAATTTTGGGAAATTTTTTTAAAAAAAAAATTTTTTTAAAAAAAAAAAAAATTTAAAATTTTTCCCCAGGCAATTTCCCCCTTTGGACCCCAATTCCCGGGGTTTTTTTTTTTTAAAAAATTTTTTTAAAAAAATTTTTTTTTTTAAAAAAAAAATTTTTTAAAAAAAAATTTTTTTTTTTTAAAAATTTTCTTTTTTTTTTTTAAAAAAAAAAAAAACCTTTTTTAAAAAAATTTTTTTGGGGGAAAAAAAAATTTTTTTTTTAATTTTTTTTTTAAATTTAAAAAAAGGGTTTTTTTTTTAAATAAATTTTGGGTTTTTTTTTTTTTAAAAAAATTTTTTTTAAAATTTTAAAAAATTTTTAAAAAAAAAAAAATTTAAATTTTTGGGGGGTTTTTCCCCCTTTTTTTAAATTTTTTTTTTAAAATTTTTTTTTAAAATTTTTTGGGGAAAAGGGGAAAATTTTTTTTTTTTTAAAAAAAAAAAATTCCCTTTTTTGGGATTTTTTTTTTTTTAAAAAATAAAATTTTTTTTTTAAAAAAAAAAAAAAAAAAAAAAAAAAACCCCCCCCGGGGGTTTTTTCCCCCAAAAAAACCCCCCAAAAATTTTTTTCCAAAAAAAAAAAAAAAAATTTTTTTTTATTTTTTTCCTTTTTTTTTTTTAAAAACCCAAAAAAATTTTTAAAAAAAAAATTTTTTTTTTAAAAATTTTTCCAATTTTTTTTTTTTGGGGGAAAAAATTTTGGGGGAAAATTTTGGGGAAAAAAAAATTTTTTTTAAAAAGGGGGAAAAAAATTTTTTCCCAAATTTTTTTAAAAAAAAAAAAAAAAAATTTTTTTTAAACCCCCCCTTTTTTTTTTTGGGAAAATTTTCCCAAAAAAAATTTAAAAAAAATTTTAAAAAAAAAACCCTTTTTTTTTAAAAATTTTAAAAAAAACCCTAAAACCTTTGGAAAGGGGGGCCCCCCCCCCGGGGGGACGGTTTTTTCCCTTTTTCCCCCCCCCAAAAAAACTTAAAAATTCTTTTCCCCCCACCAAAAAAAAAATTTTTTTTTTGGGGGCCCCCCTTTTTTGGGGAAAACCCCCCCCCAAAAAAATTTTTTTTTCCCTTGCCCCTTTTTTTTTTTTTTTTCCCCTTTAATTTTTTCCCCCCCCCTTTTTGGAAAACCCAATTTTCCCTTTTTTTTTCAACCTTTTTTTTTTTAAAAAATTTTTTTTTTTTCCCCCCCCGGGGGTTTAAAAATTTTTTTAAAAATTTTTTTTTTTTTTTTGGGTTTTTAAACAAAAAAATTTTTTCCCCTTTTTAAAAAAAAAAAATTTTTTTTTTTTTTTTAAAAAAAGGGGGGGGTTTTTTTTTTCCCCGGGGGAAAAAATTTTTAAAAAAAAAAAAAAAATTTTTTTTTTAAAAAAGGGGGGAAAAATCCCCCTTTTTAAAAAAAATTGGGGAAAAAAAAAAAAAAATTTTTTTAAAAGGGAAAAAAAAAATTTTTAAACCCCCCAAAAAACCCCCCCCCCCTTTTTTTTAAAAAATTTTTTTTAAAAATTTCCCCAAAATTTTTTTAAAAAAAAAAAAACCCTTTTTGGTTTTAAAAAATTTTCCCCAAAAAGGGGAAAAACATTTTAATTGAAAAGGGGGAAAAAAAAAAAAAAACCCCTTTTTTTTTAAAAAAAAAATTTTTCCCCCTTTTAAAAAAAAAAATTTTTTTTTTTTTTTTTTTAAAAAAAAAAAAAAAAAAATTTTGGGAAAAAAATTCCCCAAAATTTTTTTTTTTAAACCCAAACAAAAATTTTAAAAAATTTTTTAAAGGGGGAAAATTTTTGGGAAAAATTTTTTTTTTTTTTTTAAAAAAAAAAAAACCCTTTAAAAAAATTTTTAAATTTAAAAAAAGGGGGGGAAAAAAAACCCCCTTTTTTGGAAAAAAAAAATTTTTTTGGGGGGGTTTTTTTTTTTTACCCTTTTTTTAAAAAAAATTTCCCCCAAAAAAAACCATTTTAAAAGGGGGTAAAATTTTTTTTTTTTAAAAAAAAAAAAAAAAAAATTAAAAAAAATTTTTTTTTTTCCTTTTTTTGGGGGGAATTTCCTTTTTTTTTTTTAAAAAAAAAAAAAATTTTTTTTTTTTTTTTCCCCCTTGGGGGAAGGGGGGAAAAAAAATTTTTTTCCCCCTTTTTTTCAATTTTTTTTTTTTAATTTTTTTTTGTTTTTTCCCCTTTTTTTTTTTAAAAAAAAATTTTTGGGTTTTTTTTTTTCCGGGTTTTTTAAAAAAATTTAAAAAATTGGGGGGAAAAACCCAAAAAAAAAATTTTTTTTTTTTAAAAATTTTTTTTAAAATTTTTTAAAATTTTTTTAAAAAAAATTTTGGGAAAAAAATTTTTTTTTTTTTTTTTTGGGAAAAAATTTTTTTTTTTTAAATTTTAAAAGTTTTTGGAAAAAAAAAATTTTTTAAATTAAAAAAAAAAAAATTTTTTTTAAAATTTAAAAATTTTTTTGGGGCCCCCCCCCGGGGGGGGGAAAAAATTTTTTTTCCCCCCCCCTTTTTTTTTTTTTAAAAAAAAAAAAGGGGAAAATTTTTCCCAAAAAAAATTTTTTAAAAAAATTTTAAAAAAATTTTTTAAAAAAATTTTTTTTTTTTTTTTTTTTTCCCCCTTTTTTTAATTTTTTTTAAAAAAAATTTTTTTTTTTTAAAAAAAAAAATTTGAAAAAAATATTTTTTAAAAAAAACCAAAAATTTTTTTTTTGTTAAATTTTTTATTTGGCTTTTTTAAAAAAAAGGAAAATTTTTTTAAAAAATTTTTTCCCCCCTTTTTTTAAAAATTTTTTTAAAAGGGGTTTTTAAAAAATAAATTTTAAAAAAAAAATTTAAAAAAAATTTTTTTCCCCCAAAATTTTTTTTTAAAAAATTTTGGGTTGGGGTGAAACCCCAAAAAAAAATTTTAAAAAAAAAATTTTTTAAAAAAAACCCCCTTTTTAAAAAAACCCAAATTTAAAAAAAAAAAAAAATTGGGGTTTTTTTTTTTGGGGGGCCCAAGGAATTTGGGGTTTTTTTCCCCCAAAAAAAAAAAGGGAAAAAAACCCCCCCCCCCCTTTTTTTTAAAAAATTTTTTTTTGGGGGGGTTTTTTTTTTTGGGGGGAAAAAAATTTTCCCTTTTTTTTCCCCCTTTTTTTTTTGGGGGGAAAAAAAAAGGGTTAAAAACAAAAAAAAAAACCCGGGTTTGGGTTTTTTTAAAAAAAAAAAAATTTAAAAAAAATTTTTTTTTTAAAAATTTAAAATTTTTGGGTTTTTTTTTTTTTTGTGTTTTTTTTTGGTTTTTTAAAAAAAAAAATTTTTTTTTTTTTTTTTAAATTTTTTGTTTAAAAATTTTTTTTCGAAAATTTTTTTTTGGGGGGGGTTTTTTTTAAAAAAAGGGGTTTTTTAAAAAACCCCCTTTTTTTAAAAAAAAAAAAGGGGGCCCCCTTTTAAAAAATTTTTTGAAACCCCAAAACCCTTTAAAAATTTTTTTTTTTTTAAAAAAAACCCAATTTTTTTTAAAAAAAAAAAATTTTGGGGAAAAAACCCCGGAACCCCCAAAAAATTTTTTTTTGAAAAAAATTTTTTTTTTTTTTTGGGGAAAAAAATTCCCAAAAAAAAAAAAACCCCCAAAAAAAAAAAAAGGGGTTTAAAAAAAAAAATTTTTTAAAAGGGGAAAAAAAAAAATTTCCCCCTTTTTAAAAAAAAAACCCCCTTTAAAAAAAATTTTTTTAAAAAAAAGGGAAAAATTTAAAAAATTTGGTTTTTTAAAAAAAAAAAAAATTTTTAAAAAAAAAAAGGGCCCCTTTTTTAAAAAAAAGGAAAAAAAATTTTAAAAAAACCATTAAAAACCCCCCAATTTTTTTAAAAAAAAGGGTTTGGCCCTCCCTTTTTAAAAAAAAATTTTTTAAAAAAAAAAAAAAATTTTTTAAAAAACCCCCCAAAAAAAAAAAAAGGGGGGGGAAAAATTTTTTAAAAAAAAAAAGGGGGGGTTTTTTTAAAAACCCAAAGGTTTTTTAAAAAAAAAAAAAACCCCCAAAAAAAATTTTTTCCAAAATTCCAAATTTTCCCCAAAAAAAAAAAAAAAAGGGGGGTTTTTTTTTTTTTAAAAAACCCTTTTTAAAAAGGGAAAAAATTTAAAAAAAAAACCCTTTTAAAAAAATTTTCCCCCTTTTTTAAAAAAATTAAAATTTAAATTTTTTTTTAAAAAAATTTTTTTTTTTTTAAAAAATTTTAAACCCCCTTTAAAAAAAAAAAAATTTTTTTGGGGTTTTTTTTTTTTTAAAAAAAAAAAAAAAAAAAAATTTTTTTTTTTTTTTCCCCCCTTTTTTTTAAAAAAAAAAAATTTTTTAAATTTTCCCTTTTAAAAATTTTGGGATAAAAGGGGGGTTTTTAAAAAAAAAAATTTTTTTAAAAAAACCCTTTTTTTAAAATTTTTAAAAAATTTTTTTTTGGTTTTTTTTTTAAAAAAAAAATTTTTAAACCCCCAAAAAAGGGGCAAAATTTTAACCCCCCTTTTTTTTACCTTTTTTTTTAAAAAAAATTTTTTGGGGGTTTGGGGCCCCCGAAAAAAAAATTTTTTTTTAAAAAATTAAAAAAAAAAAAAATTTTTTTTTTTTCCCCTTTTTAAAAAACCAAAAAAAAAATTTTTTTTTTTTTTTAAAAACAAACCCTTTTTTTTAATTTTAAAGGTTTAAAAAAAAGGGTTTTAAAAAAAATTTATCTGAAAAATCACGTTATGGGTGTTGCACATAAATGTACATGAAGTTTTAAATAAATAATTCCGGTCTCAATTTACGAAAAAAGATATGACAAAAATCGAAGAGATGCTAAATTCATTATTGATATTTTGTCTTGCAGCTACAAAGCACATACATTCATAGTAATTTCAAATCCTTGCATACTGTATTTTAATTTTTCACACTTATACAGAACAGTGATATTGAAGCCATTCAAAAAATAGGGACTATATTCCGAATTCCGACATATACCTATGTCTCTTGACACTTATGAGGTTTTAATTACAGACCTACTTTTTTCGGGGGGAAAGGGAATCTATGCAATCTTTTTTTTACTTTTTTTTTAATTTATAAAAATAACATTACATTTAAAAAAAATGGAATTTCTTTTTTTCAATCCAATGCTCCCTAGGAGTTTTAACAACAATAAACTCATTTAGGGACAAATAAAAAACACATATTCATTTTATTCTAATACACACTGACATCGCTTAGATCACAAAATAACACACAATATACCTATACAAAAAATGGAACCAATCCACCTAAAGAAACAATAAAGTGAATTATTACAGTAACAGCAAAACCATATATTATATCGATGCAAGTAGAAAAGGTATCATTCAGAATACTTATTAAAATAATATTTCTTCAAATCAGAGGTATATTTGATATATCTTGTGATATTTGCACATATTTCAATTAAATAATACTATTTTTACTAAACAAATCAAGAGAAAGATATAAAAAATTACAATTGCTATGTGCATTCATCAAATCGCTTGAAAAATAATTAACCGTTTGCTCCAGGATTTAAACCTGGGTCTTTCTGATTACCGGTCAGCTTCTCTATCCACTGAGCTAAACGATCGGATTTTATAAACAACATTTTGAGTGTGTCGAAATACTGCTACAATGCTTAGCAATTTTCTCAATCGATGACAGAGTGTTCACATGTGAAGCGTCGCGCCATTTTACTGTATATTGGCAGATATGGATATCAAATACTAGGTAAAATGGGAAATGTTGTAATACATCAAGTGGCCACTTAACCCAGCCAATCACAGGTCATAAGCCCTGTGAACGCCTAGATATCCATATTCCCTTCAAAACTTCTCGTCTCTGTTGAGATGTCAAATTGTGTCGAATTTTAAATCATCGCTTCATTCGTAGATTAATAAAGTAAAAATAATATTTATAAAAAAAATACTATTTTCAATGAAGACTAAGCGGCTGTGAATATGTTGCAATTACAAAGCGCATGGACGATTGGAATTATAGATCCCTTTCTTGAGATCAATAATAGGCTATTATCAAGGATTTTATACATTTTATATTTAAGAGTTACCTTTTACAAATTATTTCCGTCACTTATCAAAACGGTGGCGCACAGTTGTAGAAGAATTATAAAAATTGCAGATCGTTGGATTATATTATGCTAATCGGAGTTCGGGTCAGAGGAAACGGAAAATCTTGAAACCGGTTGAGCAGGGGATTGGGAAAAAACCTAAATGAATTCCCGAATTCCAGGAACTAACTTACCAACTTTGAGTTACCAGAAGAGAAAATAATAAATAGCAGATAAAATAACATTGATTGAATTTCCTCGACATTCAGCATTGAACAATACAAAGAAGATAAAACTTCACTGGTATGATTAGATTTTTAGCATGTAAATTAATAAGCTGCCTTTATACAGGTGTAACAAAACTCGATGTACAAGCAGAAAACCAGTGAAATCTACATAATATTTGGAGTCGATTTTGTGAAATAATTTTTTTTTGATTTGACCCTTAGTTTTCGAGAAAATTGAGTAAGTAGTTGATTTTTTTTTAAATAATTTTTTGCAAATTGTTATCAGATATCGTGTATTTACATAATGTAATGTATAAAACAAAATTTATTTAAAAACGCGTTTTAATAAGAATTTGAGCAATTTTAATTAATCTTATGAAAACATTTGTGGAAAAGAAAAAATATTTTTTTTTCAAGCTCAGATTAAAAAGTCATATAACACAATCGTCTCCAAATACGATGTAGATTCACCAGTTTCCCGCTTGTACATCGAGTTTTGTTACACTCTGTATTTATGTATTATTTGATACAAATTATATTTAAAAAAAAACATCATATTTTATTAATAATTTTTCTGGTGTTAAACCACCAACCACATTGGAATTTGACAAAAAATATAACATAAAAAAATGTTTGCGGTTGATTCACCAGATTCACCTATAAAATTATGTACTTACAAGTCCACATTTTATAAGACGCCATAAAATATACCTTCTTTTTATTCTTCCTTCCTCAGTCATCTTCATTCCAATGTTGGCCTGGCCTCTCGGGCTTTTCTTTTTAAAAACACCACCCTTTAAGAATGTTGTGATTTTTAATGATTGATAGGCAACTTAAGTAAAATATATATCAACAAAATTCGGGAATATATTTTTCATGAATGAAACTCTCAGATTCTTTTGAATAAAATAATATGTAAACTATTTTAATGAAAACACTTTGTTTTTAACTACTTTTTATTATTAATCAAACTCCCGATCGGTTTCTTTTTTTTCGGACCGGATTTTATACTTGTACCTACCATTGAAAAAGAGACACGCGTTGCCTCGAAACCGTTCGGGAGTTTGATTAATAATAAAAAAGTACGTAGTTAAAAGCAAAGTTTTTTTTATTTAAATAGTTTATAATGAATAAACTTCAAAGTGAGTGCTTCTAACATAAATTTCATAACTTTTATTAATTAAACACCCGACTGGTTTAGAGGCAACAAGTGTCTCTTTTTCAAGGGTACAAATGAAATTGAATCACGAAGTTGTTTCATATGGTCAGGTCTACAGGGTCTATTGTTTGTTTAAGGTTTGATGATGAATGGATGGATTTACGGTGTATAATTTATTGTATTGATTTTAATTTATTAAAATAAAATAAAATAAATTATCTCAGCACGGGCATTGTCCAGTGAGGTATTTCATAGATCTAAAAAAAAAATGTAAACTAGAATTATTATTTTTTTTTTTTTTTTTTCTTAAGTGTAAAATATTAAATTTACGTATTTTTCAGGATGCAACTCCAATAAAAAAACACGAAATCATGAAAAATACTTAGTAAAATAGCAACACTATTACATAAAATCCCATTTACTGAAGTATCTTTAATGCACTCTTAAACCTTCTTATATTAACTCGAATATACTACGTATTTAGGTATTCATTACTATAATATAGTATATTGCATTATAAATTCATTACGAAATCATTCAAATACTTAACGACAAAAAAAGCGATATGCATAATGTCTACTTGTTGATTTTATAAATTTATTCTGCCCTTACAAAAAAGGTCAAAGCAATGAAGCTCTAGTCTAGGTCAATATCACATGAATTATTATTATATAGTTTTTTATTCCAAAAGAAATTTTCTGGTTTTGTTCCAAATCTAAGAATCCAAGGACAGCCAGTTTAAATATAATAAATTTAAATTAAAAAATCTTCCATACAGTCGAAATTAATTTATCGCAAAAGAATGCTGAATTATTTTTTTTTCGCTATTTTTTTATGGACATCATTATAATTTTATATCCTAACTAAACTAAACATAAAT
>JAGVSP010001387.1:0-73713 GCA_022494985.1 Micrasema minimum | reverse complement strand
TATTATGAATAATTTATTACTTAAACTTTAACACTAAAACAATCGGAGCATGTATTTATCAATCTTTAATACTACTCTTCCTTATGCGCACCTAATGGCGCAAAGGGCACTGCACTACACTAAGTGTAGTGAATCTTGATTATTTGTTACATGAAGGTAAGATGATCAGTTTTACGATTCATAGCTAGCCGTATGAAATATTCATATTTAAAATATTTTTTTTTTTTTTTTTTTATAAGAAATCTCCAACAAAGAAAAAATTTTCAATTTTTTTTATTTAAATTTACTTTTTTTTTTTTAAGGCTTTGATTTTAAGGCTTTGATACCGGGTTTCAGGTTATTTATTTATATTTTATTTATTTCACAGCTACACAGTACATGCAAAATAACAATAAGATTCATATTCAAGTTAGCAAGGTACACATAAATGGAGCAAGATATATATATAAAAATGAAATAGTATGATGCAAATAAATTCAGATAAATGAAAATAAAGTAAGCGAAGTAAGTTACATAAAGAAAATTAAGTAAGCAATACTCGTATGTGTGTAAAAATATTGCACCTACCTAAGTATTATACATATAATATAGAAAATATTTACTCTATTTTTTAAATTTATTAAAACAATGTAAAATTCCGATCCAGGAAAACATTAAGTTTTTTATTGTAGGTAGGTACTTATGGGCAGCGTTCGGGAATGTATCCCACATTATGAAGAGTCCAATTCCTAACAACCTTAAAAGGCAGGTATTTAACATGTGCATACTTCCAGTGCTGACTTATGGGGCTGAGACATTGACACTGACTATCTAATCGGCCAATAAATTCCGTGTAGCGCAAAGGGCAATGGAGCGAAGCATGCTCGGCATCAGTTTAAGAGACCATGTCACTAACGAGGAGATAAGAAGACGGACTAGAGTCATAGACGTCATAAAAGCTATCTCCCAGCTGAAGTGGACATGGGTCTGGACATGTGGCACGCCAGAATGAGGACCGATGGACGAAGCGCCTGCTGAACTGGAGACCTAAGGCTGCAAGGAGACCTGTAGGAAGACCACCAAGAAGATGGACAGATGACATAAAAAGTACTGCAGGATCAGATGGCAGCTCGAGGCCAGGACAGAAAGCAGTGGACCAATATGGGGGATGCCTATGTCCAGCAGTGGACGAACAATGGCTGATGAATAAGAAGAAGAAGGTTAAGGTACTTAAAGCCGTGAGCCGTGCTCACCAAAAATTTGGAAGCTGTATGTTCAAGTTTATTTATTTAGGATATTTTTATGTGTACATATAACAATGTTATTAAAATATCATTTACTTACATTAACTTAATTTATCAAATATAATAAATTATTAAAATGTTCCACCTCAAAGTAAATGCTTTGAATATTAATAATATGGATAGTTAAAAGTTTCTTTGTATGGACTTTTTTAAAGAGGGATGTTGGATATGTCTTTATCGACAGCGGAAGGTAATTCAGTTTTTTTTCAATTTATCAATATTATCAATGATTAGGAGCCCGAGATGGTTTTTTTTGTCATAGTGCTGATGCCTTGCTAAAAAGGCAAATGGATATAAGTCTAAGGAGGCATTTATTGTATAGTTTTCGTGTAACGTTTAATATTATAAAACGGCGCCCTTAAACAAGAGCAGTGGGTGCTTAGGCGAGGGTATTAATGAGCGTAGAATGGGCCGTTTAGCCGTGTGATTATTCTACGAGGAGCATGTATAGTTTAGTTCTATTTGATATAGTTGTGTAGTTTCATTAATAAAAAGATCTCTTGCATTTCCCTACACGCAGCAGTATGTGGATTGATACATCAAGTATACCAGTGAACTAAGAATACCTATTTTTAAACTTATTTACTTTGGGGCACTTTAATATTTCTTCTCCTTTTTTGTCACGTTCTGTAAGTCAATCTGCAAGTCCCAAAGACTGCGTTGGTCACGCGGAGAAGGTACCCGAAGGAAGAGCCACAAAAATAGCCCAGAGGCAGGCGTGATGGATGGAGTGTGTGGATGAGGGCTGGAGAAGGATGAGGGGGAGAGGGAACTGGAGAAGGGATAAGTATTTCGTAACGTTCACTCCTATGTGGAGCTTGTGGACATCACTACACCCCTCCAAATACCAACCGTAAAGTAGCCTCCACATTTATACACCCTTTTCTTTTGTATTGTTTTAAGCTTACTACAAAAAAATAATTGCACTCGCATGTGGAGGTGGTCAATATAAATAAATAAATAAATGAAATTGTAGAATGGGCAATAGGTATGATAGGTGCACTAATGTTGAAAATTAGAGCAGAATGCAAGGCTGAGATAAGCATTATCGACAAAATTAAGAAAGGTCTTTTAGGTTGGTTCGGTCATGTAGAGCGAATGGATGATGAAAGAACGGCTAAAAAAATATATGATGCGACTGTGCCTGGATGTAGAAGTCGAGGAAGGCCGAGAAAGACATGGCATGATCAAGTAAAAACAAGTGCTTGAAAGTGGGCATGTAAGAAGTCGGAATAATCGACGTGCGTGCATGAGAAGATGTATGAATGTGGAGGAAGCAAGAGAAGTATGCCAGACAGAGTGGTGTGGCGTTCTATCCTCTCTGCCTACCTCTTCGGGGAAATGGCATGATGGTTAGTTAGTTAATTTATGAAATTGTATCATATATGCGTTAAAATATAAACAAGCTACATTATAATTTACTATTTTTACTCAACTAAACGAGTGTCGGCTTCAGTAATTGATCCGGAAACCTTCCAAGTGAGTGTGAATGTGTCACACGATAACACAATTTACTATCAGGAACATGCAATGTCTTTTTAAATGCAAAAATACACCACCATCGTTGATATAAACATTTTTTAAAATTGTGTATATAGGGTTATATAAGAGCATAACATAATCATCACGAAAAAATTCTTTTTCTCAGCCAAATCTTTAAAGACTTGTCAATACATTTGTACATTTTTTACTTCTACAGGCAATTGAATAATCACACATAGAAATGACAACTCCATACAAGTTCTTAAAAAGTTCGCTACAAAATTAATATTCTATACCGTTAAACTTTTCCAAAATATTAATTTTACTTTAGATTAAGAAGTGAATCAAGCAGTTATTTTATTGGAAATGAATTAATTTTTTGATTCGGAGAGGATGGTCTTTCATTGGTGGGTCCGACGCCTTGCAGGGCACCCGCTTGCACAGCGCGGGCTTAAACTGTGCAACCCAAAGCAAAGCCCAAAATTGGAAATTAACTTCATCTACTTTTTAAGCGCTGTTTGCATTATCGTATCACAAATCAAAAATACGATAGGTGGTGTCCATGGACGCCAATTTGGTTTAACCCTCGGTAACCATTTTGTTTTGTCAGTAATATAAGTCTATGCAGGGAACGTACTAAGCAAACATTTTCAAATATAAAGAGATATATGGCATAAGCATTTGGTACGTGTAACAGCAGTAGAGTTCGGTAGATCCCAACCAATCAAATCATTCGTTTATCAAGTCTTACTAAGGAAAAAAATGTTTTAAAATTCACCAATATGTATATTTTATTGAATCATGATGTATCTTAACACAATTAAGTTATTTATTGATAACAACATTATCATAATCATTTCACCCGTTCCACTCCTCCCGATCCTGCGCCGTCCCCGTCCACCGTCTTCCAGCAAACTTCCTGATATTGTCCACCCATCTCATCGGTGGACGTCCTTGATGCCTCTGTTTCTTGGTCTTCACACCAGAACGCGTTTCGTCCATCTGTCGTCCGTCATTCTGGCTATGTGACCGGCCCATTTCCACTTCAACCCAACAATTCGCTCCACCACGTCGCAGACCTTTGTCTGGCGTCGGATCCAATCGTTCCTTTTTCTCTCTCTCTTCTCTTAATACTATTCCCAGCATAATTCGCTACATATTTACCTGTGCAACTTGCAACTTATGGTAGGATTGCTTGGTCAGAGTCATTGTTTCCGCGCCATAATTTAAGACGGGTAACATGAAGGTATTATTCATGATTATTTAAACAGAAAACTATTATATTTCAAATGGCTGTCAGAACATAATATTCCATCGTTATGGATACGGTTTTTTTAACATCCTTGGTGATAATTATACTATTATATACGCGCTTCCTGTAATTGTACACCTCACACACGCTTCATTTAAGTATGCCCCTGCGTTTCGAGTTTCACCGTGAAACTCATACTCAAGCTCACGTTTCCTGATAGTTAATTAATTATCTCGTCTGGGAAGTTAGCTTGAAAGGAATTATACAGTAAATCGTCATCATCATCATACCACATCTGCTTCCTATGTGGAGCATATGGATTCCACAAACTGCCTCCCAAGTCAGGTCCACGTTCCGCAGCTCTGACGCGAACTGCCGCATACAGTAAATAAGGATGCAATATCAGTAGAAAATCACCGACATTTTATTTATCGATATTTCTTCAAACATTAACATTAGTACTGAAAAAAAACATCGCCAGAAAAATATCATTATTCTTACTTCATATTGCTTACTTCATTAAATGAATTTTATGTGTATCTTCCTGTCTTTATTATTATGCATCTTAGGTATATACATAATTAATATACATCGCCATATATTTATGTGTAATTGTGCTAATTTTTTTTAATAAGTACCTTATTGTTTTTCTAGTTGTTGCATTTTTTCTTTTTATTCGAAATAATTAAAAAATAAGGAAACAACAAAAATTTATGATTTTTTCTATTTTTTTATTGATTTCTAGAGCTTTAAATTACAAGTTTTCCGGTGTAAATAGCTTGATTTTGACAAAAACTGCATTTGGTGAGTTTTTCCACGAGCTCGACGATACATTGTATCGGATTTCAAGTGTATCAAATTCATTGCCCTTATACAATCAGATAATATTATATTGTAAAATATTAATAACAAATTGTCTACATGTAAAAACGATACATTAGTTAGTGTGATTATACTTACTAAAACATACACATGACTATAATAACATATTATATTATCAATAGTATGTATTTAGGAACAAATCGTCTCTTAAGGATCTATGATCTGAATTCATTTTTTACATGGATCTTGTTCAAATTTTATCAGTTTTTGTAATCATCTACATATAAATATATCAAAATAAATATTGTAAAAAAATGTAAAATGTTTCTCTCGGTATGGGATATCCCAGAAAGAGAAGATTATTATTATTTATTTTTTTAAAAACTCACAATGTACAAGTTCAAATAAATAAATAAATAATACGAGCCTATCAGAAATTAACCAAAAATAACTAACAGCGTGCGAAAAACATATCGTTGTTATAAAAATCATATCGACATGCGTATTTTAAATATAATTACTTAATTGATATGTCTCTGAATATCTTTGAACAATAACAATAATAATTAATATATTTTAAAATAAAATAAAATTAATGTGTCACCAGAATTAAACACACTTTTAACTGTTTTTTTTAAATTTACTTATTTTTTAAATTTTCAACATATACATAATCTGAAAAACAATACATGTCCTACTGAGTTGCCTACTGCAACTCGTCAGTAGGTGCATAAATACATGTTCAATTAAAAATAAAAGTACACAATACATACTCTTGCATAAAAAAATTGTAAAAATACATAAAATAAAAATACAATTCCAAACTCAATATAATACATCGCGCTCTAGCAACCAAGTTCTCAGCACGCGTCTCTCTTTTAAGCTTGAAAAATTAATTCTTTTTTTAATACTTGTTGGTAGCATGTTACAAATTTGTAATTTGTAATCCCTACACATACTTAAAATATCAATATTAACTTCTACTACTTCCCTTTATCCGCACTCAATGGTGCATAGGACACTGCATTGGTACACCAAAATGTAGTGTAGCTTGATCATTTTATTACACAAAAGTAGGATGATCAGTCATACGTTTCAGTTTCAGTTTGCTTTCAATTTTCATAATAAACGTGATACAAGTGCTACGCAGATTGCCTTCAATTCAGGCGCTTGAAACATTTTGTGGGAAAACATTATTTTGTAAGATTACAGAAATTTTGAGAAAATCACGGTTTTCAAAGTGATTTAATATTATTTAAGAAAAAAATTTAACAGCATTTACTGACGCAGAATCTCTCCCCTATTCACATACAATGGTGCATAGGGCACGGCAATGGTACACCAAGTGCAGTGAATATTGATAATTTGTAACATGAAGATAAGATTTTATGATCAGTCTTACGCTTCAGGGCCAGTCCAAGGTATTACATATGAAATATTAATATGAAAATCACATGTAAACAAATATTTTTAGGTTGACCTCCTATGGGAATCGAACCCGCGACCGGTAGCCAAATGCCCTACCACTATGATTCGTAACATATATTCAAAATAAAAAATGTTACCTGGTGTGGATATTCGCTAATAAGCGGAAAGGGGAATGTTGTCGTACATAAAGTGCCCACTTAACCCAGCCAATGACAGTCATAAGCCCTGTAAACGCTCGAATATCCATATTCCTGAATTTGAAAGAATTCTACCTCATCTCTGTAGGGATATTAAATAATTATATACCTTCTCCCGTCTTGGGTAAATCCAGATTTGTGTACAAGTATTTAAACACGCCCAAAATGTTGTAGGTTTAAATAGTTGTTTTGGTTTTAGTTATGTAAACGAAGCGCTTCCTAAACGTATGGTTTTAATAGAATATTAATTTTCTGATAAGAGAGAACAAAGTGAACGCGTTTGTAAATCAGAACTAAAGTTCTAGCTTAATTATTGTACAGACAACCTTCATCCAAAAGCTTTTCGAAGATTTTCGAATTTTGCCCTAACGAAGTCTTTAGCTATTTTTCGTGGAGTAAAAAAACAACAATGGAGAGGACACGTATCTAACACACGAGTCGTGAAATTTACAAAATTCTCAGAACACTCATCGTAAGCAATAGGTTAGCTTTCCGAGTTGTAGCGGATTTTGAGTTAATGGCACGGTACGATCTCTCAGGCTAATGTGTGGTAAAACTATGTATGATAAATGTTGAAATTAGAGCAGAATGCAAGGCTGAGATAAGCATTATCGACAAAATTAAGAAAGGTCTTTTACGTTGGTTCGGTCATGTAGAGCCGATGGATGATATGATATGATGCGACTGTGCCTGGATGTAGAAGTCGAGGAAGGCCGAGAAAGACATGGCATGATCAAGTAAAACAAGTGCTTGAAGTGGGCATGTAAGAAGTCGGAATAATCGACGTGCGTGCATGAGAAGATGTATGAATGTGGAGGAAGCAAGAGAAGTGTGCCAGGACAGAGTGGACCCCTTCGGGGAAATGGCGTGATGGTTAGTTAGTTAGTTAGTTAGTACGTATTTAATGAATATAAAGACTGAAAACCGTTCTCAGCTAGGACCTGAATAGATATTTATGGCCTGCGCATATAATTTGAATTCAGATTTGATGCGTTGAACCACAGACCTGTTAAGTTAACACTAGACAAGCTATTTCAAAGAGAGCTGTTCCATTTGTATTTTGCAGTGAAAAAAAAACAACTTACTGTATCCAACCTCCACTATTTTTTTTCAAATATTTAGGAACACAGTACATTAAAATAATTGCACGTGTAATGATAGTAAAAATAAGTAAATGGACCTATAAAGTTTCCATATTTAGAAGAAACATATTGAAGGGTTTTATTTAAATGTCAGTGCTTGCTTATTTATAAAAAATCCTTACTGCATTTCTTTCGTAGAATATTTCTTCATTCAATGGTGTTTTCTATAAAGTAAGGATGCAAAAGCTCGCCTTATTGTTAAGTTTATCTTAATCAGTGCTAAACCTTGCAAGATCACATTATGTCTCGCTAACTTTCTTCTGGGGGAGATTTACAGAGCTTTTGCCAGAGCTTCGGAGCTTTTGGGCCGTTCGTAACGTTAGATCAACGATAACGATACACATTTCGTTGTACTTGCGACTTGAGCTTAGCATAGATAAGACTTGGTGTTTGTAGTTGTTTTCATTTTTTCATATTCAATGTACCAGGTTTTTCGCGTCCTGGACGTCCAACTGTAAACAATCCGTCGGCAGTTTGCGTCAGAGCTGCGGGATGAGGACCTGACTTGGTAGGATGCGAGGGAGTTGGCGGCCCGCTTGGCTAGGAGGCAGTTAGTGGAATAGCAAGGATATCACGGGTATCTACACAATGTAACTTACTAAATAATCAACAGCTATTTCATCGTTGGGGTAGGCACAGAGGATAAAATGCCTTACCACTCTGTCCTGGCAAACTCCCCTCGCTTCCTCCGCACTCAATTTTCAAAAATCACACTTCTGGTTTTTTCACAATTGTGCTTTAATTAAAAGGACAACAACATATAAAAAGAATTAATTGTTTCAAATAATGAATTCGAGGATATCAATTACAATTGTAAAAGTTTTTTTGGATTCGAGGAATAATGATTACGAAAAAAACAGGTGTAAAAAAAGTACGGATTCCGTTGTCTTAAAGACTGTTTGTTTAGCCAAAACGAAGGGGTAAACCTTTTTACGTTACGTAATATATTAGAAAAACTTTAAAAGTACTAAGCCTGAAAGTTATATTACTTCCTGAAAAACTTTCAAATGATTTTTGTTTACCATTGCTTCAAACTTTGTATAATTTATTATTCTTGTCTTTACAATGGGTGTTTTATACACTCATAAATATGTAAATTATAAAGAAAATTCATCGCCGTTTTTACAACGGCTTCAAAAGTAGTTATGCTTTGATATTTTGCCGAAAAAAAAACGTGTTTATTTTGTATAAAAAGAACTGTTATGAAATAAAGCACACTTGTACACAATATTTGCTTAATACAATATAATAATTTATTTTTACTCAGCGATACACACGATCTTATTTACACAAACGTGTAAGTACTGGATATTACTTTTCAGCAGTTCAGAGTATAACTCAAAAACTGGCAAGCAAAATCATGGTTTATAGACAAGGATCAATCGATTAGAATGGTCCGTTGCCTCACCTCTGTATCCTTAACAAAATCGAATCAATTCACACCAAGCGGTTGAATTATTCCTCAGTAACTTAGAATAATTTGTCGAAATTTTTTATTGAGTCATTCGTGATTTTCTTTTTTAATAAGATTACGAATAATTTGTTTGTAAAAGATTTCTCTGCGTGTCACCAACCAGTTCTCTCTCCTCCTTACGTGCAAATCCTGCATCCCTCAGCTTCGTCGAGTGCATCTGAAAGATTGTCATGGACAGTTAAGTTTTTAAATTTACTTGCTCATAAAATGCAGCTAATATTTATTTAACTTTAGATAAATTCTGCCAGGAGCACAGAAGCGATACCAGTTTAGAGTTTGTGTTTTACGTTATTCAGCTGTAGTGCTGTGCTTGTAGCTGTGTACAAAGAGCTTCTCCTACCTTTGTTTACCTAGATTCCTAATTGATTTGTAAAGAGCTTTTCGTTATTCTATGCTCCTGGGAATTGTCTTTTAAAATAGCTTCTATGCAGTATCATAATATAATAAAACCGAACCTTTCCATTTTTTTAAACCTATCTTTTTACATAGAAGCAATTCACTGTCTTTAATTTATCTATTCAAAGTTGGTTTAAATAAATAATTAAATTATTGCTCAATATTTTGTGTAAGTCAAAACTTAATTTCTTCGACAGCAATAAATGTGAATTTATTGTTAATATTAGAGTACATTTTATATTTGTATAGAATGTATGCTATTTCAAGTAATAAAAGTTAAAAAAAAAAATTTAAAAAATACTCTCAAAACCACCACGTCATTTCCCCGAAGGGGTAGACAGAGAGGATAGAACGCCATACCACTCTTTTCTGGCACACTTCCCTCTCTTCCTCTACATTCATACATCTTCTCATGAACATACTAAAAGTGAAAATTACAAATATGAAATTACATGAAATTAAAATATATCATCATCAATAAAATATAGCATGGGCACAATAGAAAATATTATTACAAAATGCGTAAAGGGATTGCTTTACCCAGGCACATAATGACCAGTAAATGCCTGATTTTTATATTCTACTAGCATAAAACAATGGATTACTTGAAAGTAGATTACTCGGAATAATCAGCGTGTGTGCATGAGATGTGTATGAATGCAAAGGAAGCGAGGGAAGTGTGCCAGGACAGAGTGTCATGGGGTTCTATCGTCTCTGTCTACCCTTTCGGAGAAATGGCGTGATGGTTAGTTTGTTAGTTAAGACATTTTATGATATTTGCACATATTACATCAATTTGTTATACTATTTTCTATTAAGCCTGAGCGGTTTGTGCTTAAGAATAGGAATCATGTCGAAGCTTTGTGCAGTCACTTCGTACGATTATGATTACACTGATTCGATGTTTTGCAGTTGTTTAGTATTTTAAAAAAATAGTATTATTTATTTTTCCACATTTACCTATATAAGATAGGTAAAATGATTTTTAAAAATATATAAATAAGGGCTGGGGATGAGTCATTGATGAGCCTTGTGAAATCCAGTAGTCCAATAAGGTCGTGATTCACACTCGTGGATCGAATTCCTAAAGGGTGAGTCAGAACAGAAAACTCAGTAGGAAGACGAACAAAGTTAATTATTAGTCATGCTAGGACACAATGCTGCCGACATTTCGCCGGCAGTTTGCGTCAGAGCTGCGGGACGTCGACTTGACTTGGAAGGGTGCACGGGAGCTGGCGGCCGATCGCTTGGCCCGGAGTCAGTTTGTGGAATCCATATGCTCCACATTGGGAGCGGATTAGATATGATGTTAAATCAAATTTATTAAAGATTTCGTCATGTCGCTGTTATTTTTTTATTACACCAATGTACAAAATTGAGATTTTTGTACATAAAGATATTAAGAAACAGAAATTTAAAAAAGTTAAAATCTATTATAAAGGTTGATATCTCAACACAGACGAGAAGGGAATATGGATTTATCTCTGCCTCGTGGTGAAGTGGATACCGCGTTGGGCTGCCGTGCATAAGATCGCGGGTGATCACTGATACTGAAGCGTAAGACTGATAAAATAATCAAGAGACACTGCACTTGGTGTACCGATGCAGTGCCCTATGCACCGTTGGGTGCGGATAATGGAAAATAGTAATAATAGTAGCAGTGAAATAAGAACTATACCTAACCTTGAAATGTTGAAAATTTATGAAATAAAGATACGTAAATTATTTAAAAAATAAGACTACAAACACGCTTCCGGTCGATATCTTAAACGTGCAAAACAATCATTGCCTTAGCGCTTGATTTCGCGTAAAAATTAGAGGACCACGATTGTATGCAAAAGCGGCAGTGGTCACGTGACAGCGCATCTTCTTAATGTTGAAACAAATATACGTTTTATATTAATTTATGATATTTCCCCAAGTTACGAGCGGTGAGTGACGATAGCGAAAACAGCGAACAGGGATGGGAACATTAAATTAATTATTCTATGATGCTTAAGTAATATTATATGACGCTTAAGTAATTCTATGACGTCATGTATGACGTCATTATTTGTTACGACAAAGATGTGTCTCAGAGGGGAAACAGCTACCTACTCTTCTAGCAAAACTTCTCTGAATCATTCTGATGTATTTTGTGTAGGGTATCGTAAAAACATATAAATTGAACTTGTTTTTAAATGAATTTCCTAAACAGGATTTTTTTTTATTTTTTATTACATTTAATAATTTACATTTTTTTTAGATCTATGATATAACATTTGTGTGAAAATGTATGAACGAAGAAGAAGCAAAATTAATTTGAACGGATGGTGGCCTAGTGGTAGCTTAACGACTTCACGGTCTCCAGAGAGCCCCTGTTCGAATCCCTACTCCGCCTCCGCTGCGATTTAATTCCTATTTTCAAGCACACATAAGTTTCATTGAATTTAGTACTTAACAATTGAAATATGCGCATAATATTATATACATAGATTTCTTTTAACATTAACAAAATGCCAGAACAGAATGGTGTGGCGTTTTATCCTGTCTTTGTACTGCTTTGAGGAAATGCCGCGATGCCGCAGATTAGTTAGTTTAGTAGTACTGTTTATACAATTAAAAAAAATATATGTGTTGCGCCTTGTTTTATGCAATCTTATGAACAGGTGTGGTCATACGTTGTTAAGGAAAAAGTTACTAACTATTTTGACGTAGTATTAACAGAAGTATCATAATAAATACGTGTAGAAATCAAGAGTAACAGTAAGAGCTAAATAACTATGAAACCACAAAATACCGCTAAACATACATAGGGTTCATTCTTTGGAAAGGTTATGACTTTATTTATTGTCATATTTTTAATACAGTGGTATTTATTGCCATATTGTTCGCATCGTAGTGCAGTAGTTAGTGCATTGAGCTACCAAGCATGAGATCGCTGTCACTGATTCGATCCTGACGGAGCGGCGTCATTATGAAATATTTATTGAAATGAGCTTATTATCTTAAGATGTATCGCCGGGAAAACTCTGAGGGACAGGATTAGAAACGCCCAAATTCGAGCAACTTGCGAGGTCTAGGATGTTGTCGCGTGGGGAAGAGAAAGAAGAAGCTGGCATGCACACGTTGAGAGAATGGACGACAGCCAAATACGTGATGCATCTCTGCCCACCTGGCCGCCGACTTCCTGGACGACCTGCAAAAAGATGAAGGGACAGCTGGGAGTCGACATTCCAAGAGGCAGCATCGAACGAGAATCATACAGACCCTTAGATCTATCTTAAGAAGAAGAAGAAGAAGCTTATTCAGATAAAAACATTTCATATGTGTTTCCTTGGACAAGCACTGAAGCGTCTGACTGATTATCTTAACTTCATGTAATTTATTGATCAAAATTCACTGCATTTTTAATTTTTAATGTTTAAAAAGTTAATGGTTTTGTTATTTTTCCAAATGAATAAATGGATTTCAAAAGATATTTTCGCCAAAAAATTGTATTAAAAATACCTCCCTCCGAGTGCTTTTTACGATTAACCTTTAAATTAAAGTTGTTTACTGTTTGTTTACTCGGAAGGTTTCCGGTATTTTTTCAAAACACGAATATTCGCTTTTATTCAATACAATTATTTCAGCACTAGAAAACATAAACATCAAAGGATTGCAAAGTGAAATTGTTTGTTTAATACGCAAATAAAGACACGTTATTCCACGCAGCATCTTTATTTCTGTAAATTATTCATTATTTCAAATTAAAAAACGGAGCTGTCTCAGCGCTCAAAGCAAAAAAGAAACATGAATAGTATTTTGAGATTAGTTAATTATTTTTTTATGGCATTTTTTAAGAGTTTTAGGAAAAAAGGTGATGGACGAGATTAGTTACATTATTTAATTTCATAGTATTTTTATATATTTATTATTATTATATTTGGTAAATTTTTACAGCACCGCTGAGGTTTACTTATTTTAAATTTAGACCATTGTCTAAAATATATAAAAACGAACGGCTGTCACGTGACTTACGACCTTTCCTCCATACAATCTTAGTCCTCAATTTAATCCCTGGAATTTAGCACTACAGCAATATTTTTTTCACACGTTTATAGTATCGACCAAAAGCGTGTTTGTATCGTCTTATTTTTAAATAATGTATTCATATCCCTTAAGAAATAATTTATTGAGTATAAATGAATCGTCCTCCTCGTAGCTTAGTGGTAGCGCATTTTGCTACCGTGCATGAGGTCGCGGGTTCGATTTCCGTAGGTGATCAACATGAAATATTTGTTTACATGCGATTTTCATATCAATATTTCATGTGTGATACCTTTGTCTGGTAGAGAAGCGTTTGACTGATCATCCTGCCTTCATGAAATAAAATGATCAAGGTACACTGCACTTGGTGTACCAATGTTGTGGCTTATGCACCAATTATTTATTTCACATATTATAATTGATTTATTTTTTTCTTAATGAAATACCTCGCTGGGCAAAGCCCGTGGGTACGGATGAGGGATAGTAGAGTAGTACTGAAAAATTTCTTACTCCAGCTCCAAATTCCAGGGAGTAAACGACGACTACGATTGTATGGAGAAGCAACAGCGCGTGTAAGAAAAAATCGGTAAAATTATTTTGTTTTATAGTATTTTAAAAGATTTTATTATGTAATCTGTTATTTTTTTATTGATGACTCTTTTCTCATCTACACGAGGCTTAGTAATTAAAAAATTCAAATATGAATTGTTCGCTTTTGGATATGGAGGTACATTCACTGGATTCCCGCTTATACATCGTTTTGTTACACGATGTATTACTGTCAGAGCCCAAAGTAAAATCATATGCATTATAAAACAAATGTATTTAACTTGAGTATTTGTTCGCAAACGACATACAGACCTGTGTGACGATAGTTACTTCGGAAAATAATTCGCGAAAGCAAATGTGAAGATAAATTGGAAAATGCAGCGTTTGTTTGATCAGTTGTGTAATATTTATTCAGTAGCTGTTTATAAGTTGGCAAATGATTGATTTATATATGAATTGGAATAACATAATGGTGAATTATTATTATGTTTATATGGCAACGGACGTCAGATATAATAATAAATGTACATAATGTAAGTCAGCCGTTTTGCCTGGCTGGGCCATATACTACGTATGCGTCGCGAGAACCTTATGCGCACTTTTCTTTGTTCAGCAATCTGAACAGTTTCTTATCCATTGTTGGTTGTAGGTAATGCCCACTTTATATGAGACAGTTTCTTGTTCAGAAAACTACACAGTTTCTTGTTCAGAAAACTGTGCAGTCTGTCAAACTTCTGTCAAAAGACACGCTAAATATGTGTATTTTTGAAGTTATTATCGTATGTTTGCTCTCAGGAAATTGTATATTTAGCTAATTATGTATATATGTTTTTGTTTTTTTACGTATTTAAAAGCATACAATAAACCAATGTCTATTTAAAAACGTTTACATAAAAAACATTGACTGTCATGTCAGCTTAAATCTGACACTAGCACACAGTTTTTCATGCAGTTTTACCTTTATACGGGACGTTTTCAGACTGCACAGAAAACTGTGTAGTAAACTGCGCCATATAAAGATAGCTTAAGATTCCAACCGAGTTTAATTACTTACTAGAAGATGCCTGAAGATGTTTCTTCAATTTATTTAATATTTTGAATGCGTACAAATCTTCTTCTTCTTTCACCACGGTCGCTCCTATGTGGAGCATGTGGACATCACTAGATCCCTCCAGGAGACCCTATCGCCAGCCAGCTCTCTCGGTTCCCCTCACGTCAGTCCCGCATCCATCACCTCCGCCGAGTACATCCGTAAGATGTTTATCGACGGTCTGCAAGGACGACGTGATCCAGCAGGCGTACAGAAGAGGCAGCTTAAAGAAATACAATTTTCACACTGAAAATTTATTTAAAAAATTGTGAAAATAATGCTGCCTAAACCGCTGTAAAAGCAAAATCACTCTTCGTTCAACTTCACCAAGAGGACACATAGGTATGGACAATACAGGGAATTTTGCCTACATGGGCCCTGTAGGTACAGATAAGCTAATTATATATTAGCTGAGATTCCGCACCGCAGAATATAATATGTGTTGGTATAAGATGAAGCACGACGCAAGATAGAATAAATAGTTAGTTCGTGTCAAGCGGCACTGCACTTAATGTACCAATGCAGTGCCCTATGCACCGTTGGGTGGGGATAAGGGAAAGTAGTATTATGTATTATGTGTAAAATGCAAATGAAGCTCTATTATTATTACTATTATCACATTACGTAAAAAACTACTACTTCTTTCCCTTATTCACAGCTAATGGTGCATAGGGCACTGAATTGCTACACTAATTACAGTTTTTGTTTTTTCGTAATAATGTAGCATTATCTTTTAAATATGCATTTACTGTGTTTTTGCTTAAGACACCCAACGCGCACAACACCATTAAAAGATAATTCGAAATCTGAAGATAACTGTAAATAGACATTATTTTGTGCAAACAAAATACTCAAAATCCATTTCGTAGGACCATTAACAGACAAATATTGTGTTTTTAGCTTGAGCGAAATGTCTTTATCTTTCCCTGTTAATGAAAATAAACCACTAGGACAGATATTACTTATATTCTTTACTTTCCTCAATGTAATCGAGGGAAGTAAAGAAAAATAAAATCGGCTATATCCGATATTATTATACGTGGAGTAACAAAACTCGTTGTACAATCCAAAAACTGGTGAATCTACATCATATTTTGAGTTCAAAGTATAATATGACTTTTTTAATCTAAGCTTGAAAAAAAAAATTTTTTCTTCTTTTAAAAGCTTTCATAAGTAAGTACGGCAGATTAAGTAACATTGTGCAAACTTTTATTAAAATGCTGTTTTTTATTTTGTTTTTTTTTCATGGATAGTATTAATTTGACTAAGTAAATGATATTGTATAACATTTAAAAATTCTCGAAAAAAAAAATTACTTCGTAGTACTCAATTTTCTACGAGTATGTGACAAATAAATTATTTTTTTACAGATTCGACTCCAAATATGACGTAGATTCACTGGTTTCCCGCTTGTACATCGAGTTTAGTGACACCTTGTATTTATTTAAGAAGATTTTGAATAGATTTTATTTGTTATCTATAAGGACTCAAATCCTTGTAGATAATAACTGAATCTTACCCATTGCTGACTTGCATTTATAACACCAATGCCTTAAAAAAATTATGTTTTGTCTACACTTATAACATGGGACCTACATAATTAGCAGCGCTCGAAAATGTTTTTTTTACGAAAAGACACGCTTATTTCCTAGAATTTTTGTGCCATAAAATAGTAAGAAGAATATGTGAAATTTTTTTTTGAAGCTTTGTGGCTGTCAATGAATTTTAAAACACCAACATGTCTATGGATGGCCTCATGTGGAGCCTTAAATTAAATAATATCCCTACAAAGGCTAGAAAATTGAAGAAGAAAGGCTAGCGGAAGAAAATAAGGTTAAATACGCGACCAAATGCTTTCATTGCCCCTATCACTGTGTCATAAACACATTCACCCCAACCTGCTAAAGGAGCTGGCCCAAATTAACAGTGAATCTATTAAATTTCGCGGATAAGCTTTAAAAATCGGAAGAGTTGTGCTGGACTGAAAAAAGACTAGTCTTTAAAATAGTCTAAAGAAACGGTGGGGCTTTCACTGACCTGTCATGGGCTGGGTTAAGTAGCCGCTTGCGGTAGATTTAAATAACTCATAAAATACAGCATTCATGTCATCTTTTCTACCCGTTTCAATAAAATGCAATCAAAGTAATGAAAATGTTTAGAAATTATTTGTATGGAAAAAAGTTAGATAAAATAAAAAATGTATTCGTATTTTCATGCACCAACCATTGTAAATGAAAAGTTCATTTCAAAAAGAGTTTAACTCCGTTTCATAAATGGCTGGATATTGTTTTTCAAGTACGCTGAAGAGTTTTCAGTTCCCTCTGAACTTACTTGATGCTCGGTGCAATATAAAGTTCTTGTTTTAAGTGAATCAATAGAGCTTTTTATCCATCGACTTGCCGTCTATACGTAATATTATATATTTTCAGAATCCCACAATTTTAGTAACTCGAATGATTTTTATAAAAAAAGGACGTAACGAAAATATCGAAATGTTAATATTTGGTTAATTAAAAAAATTGCTATTAGACAATAGACAATTTTAACTAACTAACCATTACGCCATTTCCCCGTAGGGGTAGGCAAAGATGATATAACGCCATACCACTCTGTCCTAACAGACTTCCTTTGCTTCCTCTACCTTCATGCATCTTCTCATGCACATACGCCGATTATTCCGACTTTTCACATGACCACTTTCAAGTACTTGACGTACTTGGTCAAGCCATGTCTTTCTAGGCCTTCCGCGGCTTCTACATCCAGGCACACTTGCATTTAAACTTCTTTTAGTCGTTCTTTCATCACTCATTCGCTCCACATGACCAAACCATCGCAAAAGCCCTTTCTTTCTTTTTTTTTAGACAATTTTAATTATAGATAATTTTTTCATTGACATTAAAATCGAACAGAAAAATTAACTAAAAATTATTTGGAGGATATCATCGGAGAATATTTGGAGAATCATACCATATCCGCTCCCTAAGTGGAGCATGTGGATTCCACAAACTACCTCCAAGCCAAGCGATCGAAGATATAAAAAAAATATAACAGCGTAGTGTTGATTTTTCAGAACTAAATAACTTTAAAACAAAGTAGATTACAGTACTTTTTTTTACAAAGATTACATTCTTTCTACATAAAAAAAATTTCGCATCCGCGTACCCTCCCAAGTCAGATCCACGTCCCGCAGCTCTGACGACTGTCGACGGGTTGCCAACACTGAGGGATCGATCCCACCTCAACCCGCGACTCCGCGACTGTTATAGAGTCCTTGGGGACTCCTGTCAGTCACGCTATTTTATACAGGACTTTAAATTGTTGTTGTTGCAAATTGCAGGGCCAAAGTTTCCAAGTAAATTTAAGACGGATTGTCAACAGTGGGCGTCCAGCACGCCGAGAACCTGATGCCTCATAAAATAGGCAAGCATGGTTAAGGTTCTCGGGACGCATACGTAGTATATGGTCATATTTGTAGATAACAAGGGTTGCTGGGTAATCAATAACTTAAAACACAATTAGAAGTGTAGTTAAAACTATCGTAGATAAAAGATGAGGAGGGAAACGGAAAAAGCAATGAAAAGATAATGAAGAATAAGAAAAGGAAAAGATAGCAAAAAGGAAATGAGAAAAAAGTGTGATAAACAAAAGGAAGGTGGAAAAGGATAAAAAGAAAAAAAAAGGATATTGCGATTAAAAAAGTAGTACAGATAGAAGGTAAGAAGAAAAAAACGAAAAAAACACAAAAAAAATCATTCTTACTATAAAAGACCATAACAATAACAAAATCTCCGTTATTTTTTATTTTATATTTTATAATTATTAATCTTGTATTTTTTAAATTGTCTTTTTCTCTTTTGCCTCGTGCATGCTTGAAAGAGTGTGGACACATTCACATTGACTTTCACAGTATACCCACAAACAGGCTATGCCTTGGTGGGATTTTTGTTTATTTTTTTTAATGTATATGTGATTTTATTTATATTTATCTTTGTAAACAAAAATTTTACTTTTGAAAATAAATATTAAAGTAAGAGAGTAGGAAAAAAGGAAAAATATTAACTGGGTGGTATACCATAAGGGGGGCAAGGTAGGAAAGAAGAAAAGAAAAGAAACAGGAAAAACTTTTGGAAGAAAATTGCTTGCCAAAGAATCTCCATGATTCTTTCATTATAAGAACACACGTTCTAAAATCAAATTAAAAGAGCGAAACCGCAGCAAGAGACCGCCGCCGTTCCAATTTTAAATATAATTTTAATGCATCTTACATTGCCTTGTGCCCGAGTTCCCGCCACTACCGACTTTATGGCGGGAATAACTTGTTTGTATTTCCCTCGGGGCGCCATCTTTGTTTCGTCATAACGACAATCTCACAGGCTTCATACGAAGTCCTACCTAATAATATTAATGTTATCTAAGTCGGCCATTTTGTGTAAAGTCAACTTTTGCGGTTTATACATTTAAATGATGAGATATGAAGTTCGTCCAGGATTAAAGCTTGAAGTTTAAGTTACGTTCATCTCAGCTGGGACCAGAATTTCGCATAAAATTTAATTTGGGGATTTAAAAAAAAAATTGTAACTACGTATTTAAAAAAGAATTTCAGTTGCGACACGGATTTCCCATTAAGAATCGCCGTTATTTTGTTATTTTATGCTCGTAATAAATTATGTTTGTTATGTGGCCGAATTATAAAAATTGGTAAAGGCCAAATAAAGAAAAAATGTGTTTTGTTATGACGATTAGATAAATATTTCAATAGTAATATATTTGTATTATGCATGGAGATGTAACTTAAAGAATCACATTAATTACCTCCAGTAAATATTAACCCAGTAAAAAAACACGTGTGCCTAGCCTTTTTTTCGTACATACATAGTTCTAGGAAAACAGGTGGAATGGATCCATATATATTTACCTTGTAACAAATTATCAAGATTCACTATACTTGGTATACCAATGCAGTGCCTTATGAGCCATTGGGTGTAAATAACGGAGATAAGTAGTATGTAATATATTCCACGTAGGAAGCGGATCTAGAATGATGATTGTAACATTATTATTCTTTGGAATTTAAGTATCAGAAAGTTGGGGCCTCATTTCAGTAAATTGCCCACATCATTTTATCATTCGCAGCTCATCGCATAACAGAACCAATATTGCCCAGGTGGGGTTGTATTAAAAACAATATTTACATTTCATAAAGAACGTACCATGCGCTATGAATAACGACTATACTCCTTCAATAACGACTAAACATGTCGAATTTATAACAAAACACTCAATAATTTTTAGGTACAGCTACCATTTAATTTAAACGTATCTACTTCTTTTACCACGTTCGCTCCTATGTGGAGCATGTGGACATCACTAGATCCCTCCAGGAGAAACTATCGCCAGCCAGCTCTCTCGCTTCCTCCCACGTTAGGCCCGCATCCATCCGCTCCGCCGAGTACACCCGGAAGATGGTCAACGATAGTGAACCACCGTCGTTTTAAACGTGTAAAAAAAGTTAATTTACTCAAAATATTTTTATGTCCAATGAAATGTTTATTTGTCAACAGTGCACGTCCTGTATTCCGAGAACTTGACGCCCTGTAAAAAATGCAAGGTTAATAATAATAATCGGCTAACTTATATAGCGCCATTTTTGTGAAAAATCACCTCAAGGGCGCTTTACACCTAAATATATTGTTTAACCTAAGCTTCTAGCAGTAGACTATATTACCTGTTTAGACTATAATACTGTATGTGAGATTGTAATTTGTATGTGAGATTTAAAAAAATTTAGTTTTTTATTTGTTTAAGACTCTTGGGAGGTGTACGTATATGGCCCAGCAGGCCAAAACGCCTTCGCTGAATGAAACTTAAGGGAGAAAACATGGATTTTGAGGGGAATGTCATAAACAACCCCTTAGTTCACACATGAAATATAATTATGAAAACCACATATAAATAAATATTTATGTTGACCCTCTGAGGAAATCGAACCCGTGACCTCATACATGGTAGCACAACGCCCTTACCACTACACCACAAGGCGGACAAATTAAAATGCAATAATATAAAATACTCCTTTCGCGTTTCGTATTGTACAATCGAAGATGCTACAAAAATTAAATTAATCTGTTCAAATTTCACAGGAAAATATAACCCATCTGCAATTTACTTTTCTTGATGAAAAACACAAAACAAATAATTACCAAAGCCCATTGCAAAGTCTGGGGAAAATATCGCTGAAATTTCTAGAAACGTTTTCCTCGCGTTTTCATCCCTTTCAGTAAATACGTGGAAAATTTGCGAAACTTAAATTGAAATCAACGCTTGAAATTCAAGTGGATATCTTGAAATGGAAATTTCAGAAAACTGTTAACTTAATTTTTATTTTCTCTTCAGACAATGTTTTGAAAAATTTTATGCAACGATGGCAATGTTATGAAAGTGTAAATTATAACTTATATTGTAATAAAATTATATTTAATAACAAGATCAAAAAATTATCGCTGTTGAGCTTCTTAAGAAATGACAAAAAATAATTAAAATTAAGGCTTTGAATGCTTGATCGCTGAGTATTGAAAACAAGTGTCTGAGAAGTATATCAGATGAATATAAGATGAAGTTTAGGAACGGACGCAGCAGCCTCCAATAACTAGAGTCACGAAGGCGCAGCAGTGGACTTGGCTTGAGCATGTACTCTGAAGAGCATCAGCTCGAGGTGCCTCTTCATCATGACTACAGGATTCGCCCGTCCTGGCAGACCGTCGATGGCAATGAAAGCATTTGTTCACGTATATTACGTAAATTCACCTGAACCATATTGGAACGTATATTATATATTTGAAATAAAACTCCAATTTAGATACATCTACATCTACAGCTATAATCAGGGTTTTAGTACCGATCCGTAATCAGCGCACAAAATTTGGAGAGCGCGCTTTTGCGGTTGCGGGCCCTGTGGCTTAGAATGCTGAATGGTGGGAACCAGAAGTGCGCAACTGTGAGAGTGAACTGGTGTTTCGAAAGAAACTTAAGACCTATATGTTCTCTAAATCTTTTGATTAATTTTGATAATGGTATTTTCTACTCAGATATTAAGTTTTCACTCACTTTAAATTTCGTTAAATTCAATATTTAAAGCGCCCTTGAGTTATATATTTATACGAAAACGGCGCTATATCAATTATCCATAATAATAATAATAATTGTTATTATTAGTTATTAACAATTCATGGAAAAAAAACAAAACATGGCGTTCTGATGTTTTTAGTGGAATTCTGTCAACTTTATCCGAGCAAAGATTACAGAAATTAAAACAGATTCTCTTTGAGCCTTTGAATGTTATACATAGCCAACACTCAGCTTTATTTGTTTTTGTTCCACCTTCTTTATGTTTATCTATTCTTTTATTATTATTTCCTCAATGATTAATTCCATTTTCCCCAACCATATTTTCTTCCATCCGTTTATTAATCGGATCTCACAAAACGAATTATACTCGTCAGAAAACATGTTTTTCCTAAGATACAAAATAACACGGCTTTTAGAAAAACATATTTTTACAGACGTATTATTATTAAGAAGTAAACATATTTAATGAGTTAATTATCGCAAATAGTTCAATACTCGTGCAAGAAAAATCGTCTTCAGGAGAATCATCTTACCTTCATGTAAAAAAATGATCAAGACACACTGAACCTGTAATGCAGTGCCCTATGCACCATTGGTTGCGGATAAGGGAAAGCATTAGAAGTAGAATAAATAAAAAAGCTTTTATTAAATAATTTAAATAAGAGATTGGTATTTGAAATACATAGACAGTAAAAATTCCCCTACTTAAGTGTTAAAGAATGTACAAAATAAATAGACGTTGGCGTTGGATTGAAAAAATATTTTGTTGCTAACTTAATATGATATTTTATGTCAATATTGACACAGCTGAACTTTTTGAACCAATTTTGATGTGCTACATAATTTTTTTTTACTGTTTATAAAATTTAATTGTCTGTCTGAGATAGTGAAGATGCCTGACTCTACATCCCGTGCATTGCATTGCTGTGTCCATCTTCTGGGCTTCACAGAAGATGGACACAGCAATGTGCTCCGAAACGTCGGGGTCGGCAACAGAAAGTTTAAAAACACAGCAGAATAACTCAGAAAAACAATGTCTGAGTTCTGGAGGCCTAGAAAATTTTTGAAGTTGAAGAAAACATTTTTTGTTTTAATGAACACATTTTAGTACTCAACATTTTGCGTGTGTCCTTGTAGACAAAAACAGGATTTCATACATTACCGGCTACATTAATTAACAATTTGACATTTCAACAAAGACACATGTTTTCACATGTGAAGCGTCGCGCCATTTCACTGTATATGTACAATTTGTGGTAATTGGCAGATGTGGATAACAAATTCTAAGTGAAATGGGGAATGTTGTAATACATCAAATGGTCACTTAACCCAGCCAATGACTGGTCATCTTCTTCTTCTTCATCAGCCATTGTTCGTCCACTGCTGGACATAGGCCTCCCCCATATTGGTCCACTGCTTTCTGTCCTGGGCCTCGAGCTGCCATCTGGATCCTGCAGTACTTTTAATGTCATCTGTCCATCTTCTTGGTGGTCTTCTTACAGGTCTCCTTGCAGCTCTAGGTCTCCAGTTCAGCAGGCGCTTCGTCCATCGGTCCTCATTCTGGCGTGCCACATGTCCACTTCAGCTGGGAGATAGCTTTTATGACATGGGACAGTTAGGGACATGGTCTCTGACTGGTCATAAGCCCTGTAAACGCCTAGATGTCCATATTCCGTTCCAAACTTTTCTTCTCTGTTAAGATGTCTAATTGGAATACAATTTAGTACTCTTTACTAATTATGAATATTTTTTTATTTACATCCTACTACTATTTTCGCTTATCCAAACCTAATGGTGCATTGGGCACTGTGTTGGTACACCAAGTGTGGTGAATCTTGATAATTTGTTACATGAAGACATTATAAAATTTGTCCGTCTTGTGGTGTAGCAATTAGATTACCATGCATGAGGTCGCGGGTTCGATTCTCGATGGTATTCAATGCGAAATACTCATTTGAATATGGTTTCCATGTGATACCTTGGACTGGCGCTGAAGCGTAAGACTGATCATTTTACCTTCATGTAACAAATGATTTAAAGTTCACTGCACTTGGTGTAGCATAAAGTGCCCTATGCACCATTGGGTGCGACTGAGGCAGAGTAGCAGTAGTGTTTAGGCATTTGTCCGCCTAATTCGTTATTCAATAATTCATGGTACCTTAATAGTTATAATGCAGATATAATTTCTTTTTTTAGTGACGCCACTGTAAAATTCTACAAATGTTCATCTCAAAATTGTTTTTAAGACTGCCCACCACCCATCTTGTATGAGAACAACCACGGATAGATGATGAAACGGCCCTAATTAGGACTATTAATTTAATTTTGCCTCTCTTGGGATCTGGAAGAGTCCCAAATAAAAGCTAATAAAGGAAAATTGAAAATTATAGCCAAAATTCACAAGATAATTACACTATAGTAACACGAGCCTTTACTTAACGCTACAAAAAGAAGACCCAAAGCCTTATTTAACCGCATTTGCATAGTTGGGAGAAACCCTTGTTTTAGAACCTTAAATTCAAAGTCAAATTTAAAACCAACTAACGACAAAAAAAAATCATTTTTTTACATCATACAATTAGACAATTTGTAGCTTCCTTGTCCCGGATATGTCATTAAGTCAAGACAATTAAGAGAAAAAACTGTACAGTGTGTCAAAAGACTTTTAATCTTACGATGAGAATATTTTCTTTCTTTTTTACCTATTTTTGTTATTACCTGCGAAAACCTCTAATTGGTCTACTCTGTTTTCTTTCAATGTTTATTATAATGATTTTTTGACTGTTGGTTTTCCTATAAATAAATAAATAAATAATGTATTATCATATGTTTGCACACAGGAAATAGTTAATAAGCTAATAAAATTTATGTGCAATAAAACCGCGTATGTAATTATTATGATAAAATGTAAAATGATAGATATTGTCACGAGTTACCTGTAATTAAATAAATAAATAAATAATAGTAAACATGCTATTCATTTTTTACGCTTTTAAAATCATTCAATATATCAATTCCTACTTAAAGGTTTGCATAAAAAACATTAATTGTCAGATCAGCCAAACGTTGCACGGACCATTAAATATTCTACACAGATTTTGCTTTATACGGGACAGTTTGCAAACCGCACAAGAAACCGTACAGTTTGTACAGAAAGACTGAGTCAGTAAGTACTGTGTTTATTTCATTTGACGCTGTCTTTTGATAAGTCAATTTCTAACAACTGTCCCTCCATCTTTTTGCAGGTCACCCAGGAAGACGATGCGGCGGCGGGCGGACAGAGATGCATCACTTAATTGATTATTTTATCATCATCCATTCTCTCAACGTGTGCATGGCATGTTTTTATCCTTCTTTTCCCCAGCTTACGAAATCCAGGACCTCGCAAGTCGCTGGAGTTTGGGAGTATCTAATCCTGCCCTCAAAGTTTTCCTAGCACGATTGATCTTAGAATTGTCAGATTTAACACACTCAAACACACATTCTTTCTTATATACTTAATACCTATATATGTTCTCTAACTCTTGATTAATTTTTAATAATGGTATTTTCTACTCAGAAATAGTTTTCATTCACTTTAAATTTCCCGAGCCGTTAAATTCAATATTTGAAGCGCCCTTGAGGTATATTTATACGAAAATGGCGCTATATAAATTATCCATAATAATAATAATACGTTTGTTTGCCTTTGTTTTAAATTTCCACGTGTTATTAAGGCTCCACCGTAAGGTAGCGTTAGAAATTTAGGCGATTTCAAAATGATATTCCGGATTTGTTGACAACCACAAAGCTTAGAAAAAATTACAACATAATATTTCAAACTTCAATTTTCAAAAAAAAAAAAAAATTATGGAGAAAAAAAACGGGCTCATTTTTGTAATTTTTTTAAAAAATATATAAAAATATAAATAGTTAATAATTAAAGAGCACTTAGGAATTAGCGTGTCAGTTTTTATTTTATCATCTCACTTTTCCGTAAAAAAAATTAAAATCATATTTTGTGTGCGCTGCCCACGTAGTCCTATGTTATAAGGATAGCGCCACAATTTTTCCAGCTTAGGTACGCCTTAGGGGCGAGCACAGGTCTCGTATATTTTCACCCCACTATCTAGGTATCTATTTATTTTATATTATTCATAATAATTAACGTTTTGAAAAATCTAACCGCTTAAAACGGTGTTTGCATAACTCCAAACTCCAAATAATAATATGAAGTGTGAATAAAAGTTAAGTTTGATTATCATTTCGAATGATTTATTACAAAAACTATTTGTCAAACAACTATTATCAGGTTAAATATTTTCAATAACCGATCAAATGTATGCGAAAAACAGCTGTGCAAGTATTTAAAATTTGCATGCAGAAAAATATATGTTAGTCGAATATGCATAAAAATTATGTTTTTGTTTAATATCTTTATTTTATGAAATAAAACTAAATATATTATTTTAAAGTATTTTAGTATTTTTCTGTGTTAAGAAAACAATAATGTTATGGACTTAAAACTAGAAGAATATGTTTATAAAATCATTAGAAATATAGTTCACTTTTGACCCTAAAATGTATTAAAGAAAAATGAATTTTAACGATAGAAAAAAATATTTGAATATTGTACAATTTAATGGCATTAGCTTCCATATAAATTTGTATGCAAAGTCGTCATATTAATTTTAAATATGTACTTGGTTTAAAGTTTTATCCTGGTTTAAAGTTTTATCCTTGAAGAAGGTTAGAAATTTAGTTTTTTTCGAGATGATAGATATAGATTGGAATAACATTAAGAGACCGAAAAGGGAACGATTTGATCCGACGCCAGACAAAGTCTGCGACGTGGTGGAGCGAATTGCTTGGTTGAAGTGGAAATGGGCCGGACACATAGCCAGAATGACGGACGACAGATGGACGAAACGCGTTCTGGTGTGAAGACCGAGAAACCAGAGGCCTCAAGGACGTCCAACGATGAGATGGGTGGACGACCTCAGGAAGTCTGCTGGAAGACAGTGGATGGGGGCGGCGCAGGATCGGAACAGGAGTGGAGACGACAGGAGGAGGCTTATGTCCAGCAGTGGACCTCAACGTAAATGATTTAATAGTTTTATATAAAAATAATAAACTCTTACTATGATGTCCCTAGTATAATAGAACTGATTAATTTTAGAGTGCCTTCCGTAAATACCAGGTGTAAGTTCTTGTTTCATTGTCCTGGTTCAACATCTAACCAACACAGTAACTCGACTATACCACGATTACATTCATTAGGCAATAAATATGAAGAGACTGCTGATATTATATCTAACACTCTGCAAAACTATAAGCGCTCAATGTTAAACCAATTTATGGCAGCTCGATCAAGTAATCTCGAATTGTGATTTCCTTTTATTAACTTTTATACACAATATGTATTTTGTAACTTTTTACAACTTGTTTTTGAAGTAGTTTATTTATCTTAATACCCAAATTTATAATTGTAATGTAACTTAATAAATGTACTTTTTAATGCAATGTAATTTAATGTAACTGGTAATGTAACTTAATAAATGTATTTTGATGCAATGTAAGTTTTCAAGATTTTCCAAGTGTGTTTATATACGAAAACGTCTCAAAAATGATTTTGTTTATCTTGCAAGGAGGTCTTATCTTTTAAAGATAAGTTTAGAACAAAGTTTTGATAGGATATGGTTTCAATAAATATTTGATTTGAAATACTGCTTGAAGTGAATTATTTCTGACGTCAAAAATTCTATAATATTTATTTATTTTATTGTTTTTACGCTCATAGGGCTTTTACATAGACATTTTTAAATGATTACACAGTAGGCAGCTATTCATTATCGCCAGAGATGGCATCCAGACACTGTTCCCTAAAATGCACTAGACTTGTGTTGAAAACATCAATATTGTTAGTGTATACTAAGTTAGCCAGTGCGTGCATTCTTCGTATCGGTGAGTTAGCACTGTAATTGGTCGATGATTGGCTACAGTAAAATAGTGCATTACTACAGGTAACTCGACCAGGCACTCGTATACTAATTAAATTTGTTAGTTGATAACAATCAAACATACATTTTAATACTTTGAACAGAAAGAGCAAATCATATATATACTTCAAAAAGAGATTCGAATTTAGTGTTACGAGTCGAGGTCTATGGATTGGAATCTCTAGATTCGAATCCCACTCCAGCACAACTTGTTTTCTGTTTTCTAGCACAGCTTTTCCATTCAGCTATTATTTAAAATTTAAATATTTGGGTATATTATAAGAACATAAATGTTTCTTTTCATTTAATAAAAGAATAAATTAAATATCTTTTACTTTAATAATGTTATTATTTGATGGTGAAGCGTTATAAAGACAGCTTTTCCATTTTTCAACGTGATGTCAGATTTCCCTTTTACAGCGTTTATGTGACAATTTTAATGTCCGGTTGAACTGCTGCTGTGCGGTCAGTAAAACGGAAGTCCCTGGGGCTGACTGACTTCGTTCCGGTCGCCTCCTTTGCGTTTTTGACGGCGGATGTTGCAACCGACGCCACTTCCGATTTCTAGCGGGGTCCGCGTCGGGTTCAAAATGTCAATTTGATTGAACTCTTTGTACTTTAGTTTGAATTCTTTGAAAGTGACAAATTTTCACTATGGGCACTTAATGAAATGTACAAAATTAAAATCATCATCATCATCATCATACCATATCCGCTCCCAATGTGGAGCATATAGATTCCACAAACTGCTTCCAGTTCAAGCGATCGGCCGCCAGCGTGCATCCTCCCAAGTCAGGTCTACGTCCTGCAGCGCTGACGCAAACTGCCGACGAATCGTCAACAGTGGACGTCCAGGACGTCGAAAACCTGATGCCTTGTAAAATATGCAAGCATGGTTAAGGCTCTCGGGAGGCATACGTAGTATATGGCCTAACCTGCCGAAATAGCCTTAAAGTAAAAGTGAAATTTCATTTTCAAAATTTTTAAAGATATGATATTGAATTGAATTGAACTGTTTTTTTTTTTTTAGTAAAATAAAGTGTTATAGACTACAAAAAAAAAATTTAATCCGAAAAAAAACCTTTAAATTATACCGTGTTTCACAATGAGACGGCGAAACTCCGGAATTATTCATGGTATTTTGAGAAAAAAGTCCTAATAAAGTTTTTCTAACTAACTAACTAACTAACCATCACGCCATTTCCCCGAAGGGGTAGGCAGAGAGGATAGAACGCCACACCACTCTGTCCTGGCATACTTCTCTTGCTTCCTCCACATTCATACATATTCTCATGCACGCACGTCAAGTATTCCGACTTTTCACATGCCCACTTTCAAGCACTTGTTTTACTTGATCATGCCATGTCTTTCTCGGCCTTCCTCGACTTCTACATCCAGGCACAGTCGCATCATATAAACTTTTTTTAGCCGTTCTTTCATCATCCATTCGCTCTACATGACCGAACCAACGTAAAAGACCTGTCTTAATTTTGTCGATAATGCTTATCTCAGCCTTGCATTTCTGCTCTAACTTCAACATTAATGCATCTATCATGCATAGTTTAACACACATTCGCCTGAGAGATCGCATTTCAACTGCATTCAATCTACTTTCATCTTTATTTTTCCAACTCCATGCTTCGCTTTCATACATAAGGGTTGGTACCAGAACTCCATTTTGCACTGCCAATTTAGCCTCTGTTGATATTAGATAGTTTTTAGAAAGACTTATTAGAAAGTTTTTCAAACAACTCAATTCTAATTACTGGCTAAAAATTTTGACAAGCGCGCAATCCAAAATAATTTTAAAACCACAGATAAAAGATTTGAAATCACATATTTTTAAACATATACTAAAGATTTAGAGAAGTGACAACTTGTATGGCGCGATCTATCTAATCTAGCTTTAAGTTTTTTCTGTAATATTATATTTGTTTATAATAATAAAAAAAATCATTAAAAAATGAATTTTGGAAGCATGCAGGGGACAATGTATATGATCGTCGTGTGTGGATAAATTTAGTACTACACACTTGGTTGATACACAATTTATAGAAACATTTCTACTTAATAACTTCCAAACTATGAAATATGCTCAAAGTTGTGTAAAACGCAATGCAGCTAAAGTTAATTTTAACAATAGCGTTATTTAAAACTTCCCAAAGCTTTTAAGTTAAAATAACTGTAATGTTTAAAACGAATAATTTACCCTTTTTGGATTCAAGCCAAATTGTAAGAGTGTCTGAAAATGGCTCTCTAGAGTCTATATGAATATTGCCTTGTTTAACTACTTTAGTGAAATAAAGTGATGTTTCATATGGTTTGTCATTCTTTGTATTATTTATTAAGTGGGTTCATAATTGGAGATATGATTCACTAATCAATACAGTACAAATGTATTTATTTCAGTGAGATTGTTCATATAAAAATACAACTTAATATCGTCACCTTCATGGAAAAATTGATAAAACTTACATTATGAAATACGGGCGTTTTAAAGTTTATGAAATTAATTTTCTAATCGCTTGAATTGAACTATGAAATATGATTAAATAAAACGATGCTATGTGTTACTATTGGTATATTCTATAGAGATAGAATTTACCTACACTACCTGGTTTCGGGAGTAAAGTTCTCCCATCGACTGGTGAAAAGACACTAAATTAGAATACAGATCTTATACAGAAAAATAAAGAAAAATGAAATTGCAATACTTAAAAATCTAGACACAAGGGTAACATAAATATTGATACATAGAAGTCATAGAAAAAATGTGGTGGTTGCGGATATGGGAAAATAGAAGTAGTAGAAGTAATTATTAATCTTAAAGTTATTTAGGCGAATGTGTGGTAAGACTATGTATGATAGGTGTACAAATGTCAAAATTAGAGCAGAGTGCAAGGTGAGATAAGCATTATCGACAAAATTAAGGAAGGTCTTTTACGATGGTTCGGTCATGTAGAGCGAATGGATGATGAAAGAACGGCTAAAAAAATATATGATGCGAGTGTGCCTGGTTGTAGAAATCGAGGAAGGCCGAGAAAGACATGGCATGATCAAGTAAAACAAGCGCTTGAAAGTGGGCATGTAAGAAGTCGGAATAATCGACGTGCGTACAAGAGAAGATGTATGAATGTGGACGAAGCAAGAGAAGTGTGCCAGGACAGAGTGGTGTGGCGTTCTATTTCTCTGCCTACCCCTTCGGGGAAATGGCGTGATGGTTAGTTAGTTAGTTAGTTATGTTATTTAAATTAACGTGCTTAATTACGTCTCTATTTAAAAGACAAATAGTATTTTGAACCGCACAAAAACCACGGTAATAAGTAACGCAATAACGTGACTCTAAAATATTAACGTGCCTACATGTACGTGATGACGTCACCGTTTAAATCTCCAGGGAGTCATAACGTAGCATGACGTAATCCGTATTTGGAATGTCAAATTCTAGCACAGGCTGAATCACGTGAAATATTTAATAAGCTAGGCCTTTTGCCTCGTGTGACTTTTCAAGTTAAAGTTATTTACTGAAAGAAATGTAAAGTGACTAGTATATTAGGTACATTTATATATGAATATTACTAACTAACTAACCATCACGCCACTACCCCGTAGGGGTACTTACATTCATATATCTTCTAATGCTCATCATCATCATCGTCATCATGCCTGTGTGGAGCAAATGGATTCCACAAACTACCTCTAGGCCAAGCGATCGGCCGCCAGCTCCCGTGCTTCCTCGCACACGCCGATTATTCCGACTTTTCACATGTCCACATTCGAGTATTAGTCGTACTTGATCATGCCACGTCTTCCTTGGCCTTCCTCGATTTCTACATCCAGGCACACTCGCATTATAACTTCTTTTAGCCGTTCTTTCATCACTCATTCGCTACACATGACCAAACCATCTTTACGATGGTTTCATAATATTATCGATAATGCTTATCTCAGCCTTGCTTCGTCATTTGTACACCTATCATGCATAGTCTTACCACACATTCGCCTGAGACATCGCATTTCAACAGCATTCAGTCTTCTTTCGTCCTTCGTTTTCCAACACCACGCTTCACTGCTATATAAGGGTTGGTACCAGAACTCCGTTATGTACTGCCAATTTTGCTTTTTTCGATAAGCTCTTATTTGCCACTATCGATTTTAAGGCATCATTAACTCTGTTTCCGGCACTAACCCTTCTCTCAATGTCCTTATCCACATTTCTGTCTCTTGTAAACATACTTCCCAAATATACATATTCTTCAACCTGCTATATTTACCTAATTTTTAAAACTTAAATTGAATTAAAATTTAAAGACAAGTAGATAAATGCGCTACCATTGTGCTACAAGGCGGAAAATATGATTTAGTTGCTATTACGTGAAGACAAGATCACTCTAACGCTTCGATCAAAATCAACTCTGTTTTTACCAAGAGTTAATATGATGTCTTAATTAACCACAATTTTAGCCTAAAATGTGAGTTATGTTCCGCGGCAAAATTTTACGTAATTTTTAGGGAGACGTTTTATGAGAAGTGAGATTGCGGGCTGTGGGTATTTACAGGGTTGTTAATTTCTTGATTTGTGGCAGAAATACGCTAGGATTTTGGTATTTAGCCCCCAAATTACCGCGAAACGACTCATAAAACAAAAGTCATACTTAGAAAGCGTTTTCACTTTCTTTCTGGGTCATTAATTATTACACCTTGGTCGCCCAAGGTTGAAATATATCATCATGCTACATATTTATTAGTCCGTCGTGGTTTAGTGGTTAGCGCATTGGGGTACCATGCGAGGTCATGGGTTTGATTCCGGGACTTCAAAAATATTTTTTTCACATTTTCTGTATTTTTATTTTTATTCGGGCTTTTACGTAAACATTTTTTGAAAGTTACACTTTAAACTGCAAAAATAACTTGTATAAATAAAAAAGAAAAATACATATATATATTTAATACGTATTCATACACATTTCAATTTGGCAAGTAAACCAAGGCTAAGAAAAAATACAATATGATAATAATACAATATAATAATTAAAGGAGCAAGTTGCAAATGGTGCACCCATATTTCATTACCGCCAGAGATGGCATCCAGACACTGCTCCCTAAAACCCACCCTTTCCTAGACTGTTTTAAAGACTGTTGAGTCTTTTTTCAGTCCAGCACAACTCTACCGATTTTTTAAAGCTAATCCGCGAAATTTAATAGATTCAGTTTTAACTGGAAAAAGCGGAAGAAAAGAAGGTTAAATACGCGACCAAATGCTTTCATTGCCCCTATCACTGTCTCGGCTCTAAGATTGTCATAAACACATTCACCCTAACCTGCTCAAGGAGCTGGCCCAAATTTACAGTGATAGGGATATTAGTTATTCTACCCCTTTTTTAGTAGTTAGTTACAACCACCTCCCGCCCAACCGCAGCCTCCCGCCCGCCCCCCGCCAACCACGCCCAGAGAAGACGCGGCAGCAACCTCGGCCGAGTCCAAACCAACAACATACAATATTCAACCAGTCATCCTATCTGGCGGACCTATTTCATGCGTCCCCTGCCGCACCCTATCCACATCCTTACTAAAACAAGACACAGTCATACGCAAAGAAATGAGAAAGAAGGACTCCACCAAGGAACACCCACGCCAGTCCCCTGAAACGCAGCCCCGAGGGACTCAGGCAAGCGAGGGCGACCAGACAGGGACTACCCCACTAAATATATTGTTAGTTTTAGCATAACTACTCCCTTTTATGGGAATAACCGTTCACAAATATGAGTTCAGTCCATGATTGGCCTCAGTAGAAAAGTGCGTTATTACGCGTTATCGATGTTCGATTATTTTTTACTTTGATTGTTAAGTAAAATCAACGCAATGTAGATGGACAAAGCAACGCCAATTACGGGTTAATTATATCTCAACTCACGTAAAAACGTACGAAAAATAAATGATTCCCATCGTACTTGGTACAACGTTTCAGTTTTGAACTAAAATAGGTCATAAATCAAGACGAGTTTACTGGCAGCCATTTGTTTTCATCATTTTGCCTCTAAATTGACATATTATAGGCGTAAGAAAAAACTTGTGCGTGTTTTTACTACTACTGCTACCACTTTCCTTTATCCGTAATCAATGATGCAATAGGGCACTTCGACGGTGCTATTTATTTTTTTTTTTACAGCTTACAAAGTCAAACTATAATTTTTAAGAAACAGCGCACGTGGTTGACGCGTGTTAATGATATGTTTATATTGTTTATTACATGTTTTTTACTAATTATACTTTCTTAAGGCTGGGTTGTTGATCATTAGTAAAAGTTGAAAATCCGAAGTAATAGTTAAAATTCTGAAAATTTGTCTTTTTGTCCATACTAAAAAGTATCTTATTTTAATATTTATACTTTTACTTCCAATTTTAAACTATCAGTACTGTTTAGTTTATTTTTAATTAATTTTCAACAATTATTATTTATTTCATTTTATATCCCTACTGAGATGAAGTAGAATGTTTTCCAAATTGAGGAATATGGATATTCAAGCGTTTACAGGGCTTATGACCTGTCATTGACTGGGTTAAGTGGCCACATTACGTACTACAACATTTGATTTTGTATACATGTTACGAATCGATAACCATTCACCAGCGCGTAACTAACTACATCTATGCATTGATATTATTTTAAGTATTTATAAGCAAATTACTACATTTTTCATTTTTCAACTCTGTAGAGATATAAAATTAAATATATACCTACTCCCGTCTTGGGATAAATCCAGATTTGTGTACAAGTATTTGAACACACCCAAAATTTTGTAATTATTATTTAACTTACTAAACTAACTAACCATCACGCCATTTCCCCGTAGGGGTAGGCAGAGAGGATAGAACGCCATACCACTCTGTCCTGACAGACTTCCTTTGCTTCCTCTACATTCACACATCTTCTCATGCACATACGCTGATTATTCCGACTTTTCACATGACCACTTTCAAGTACTTGACGTACTTGGTCAAGCCATGTCTTTCTCGGCCTTCCGCGGCTTCTACATCCAGGCACACTTGCATTTAAACTTATTTTAGCCGTTCTCTCATCACTCATTCGCTCCACATGACCAAACCATTGTAAAAGCCCTTTCTTAATTTTGTCGTTTTTTTTCCCCTTTATTATTTAGTTTTGTTTATTACTATTCATTATTATTTTGTCGGTAAGCAGGGCCTGCTGTTTGATCATTAGTATAGTTAAACAGCCCCAAATAAATTAATTGGTCAAAAAAACATTTTTATTGTAGGTAGCTTAGGTTGAATAAAAATTAATGTGTAGATTAAAAATAATAATTATAAGAACCTTTTAAATGTTTATATGAGCCTTACAATCTGAACTTTAGATACTCCTCTCTTCAATATTATTTAATTTATTATGATTATTTATCATTATTATATTAAAAGAAGTGTAGTTTTCAGCCGTGTATTAAACCAAAGAATACACAGTTTACCAGTACAACTTATTTACAAAACAAGATTTATTTACCGAAACAAGCTACACACAATAGAATTTGTTTATCCCAGACAAAAACAAGATACATTTTCACATGGATTCTATGTACCATGTACCATGTCTGTACTTTTCCTTTCTTTTGTCGGATTGAATCATGTTAACTGAGAACAATTAATAATTTTACAGTCAGTAATCTAAAGATTAATAAAAACTTCAATTTAGATTTTAAAAACGTTTAAAGTAAAATGGGGGTAAAACTTAACTTTATTTTTATTTCGTTGTTTTTTTTGTTATTTACGATTATTTTATTTGCCAAGACCTATATCTAAAGAAATTTACTGATAACCACATAGTAAGTGTAGTGTATTTTTATTTATTATGTTTTGTATTTAAAAATTTATTGAGAATAAACGCCATTTTGTGGCGGTTTTTGTTTTTTTAACTTAATTTTTTAGTATTTTTTCAAATCATACCTATAATATTTCTAACAACACAATATAGAAAAAATATTCTCGCTTTTTAAGGATATTAAAAATATTTGTTTGTTTATTTTGTAAATACGGCGGCCTCCGTAGCGCAATGGCTAAGACGCTGGACTCACGATACGGAGGTTCCGGGTTCGATTCTCGATGAGAACACAAAAAATAAAAGCGATTTTTTCAAGCCTGGGTGTTTGTGGCGTCATTTCCATCTGTAATTGGGCCTCCTGGCCTGTTGAGGTGGTTAAATAAATAAAATAAAAATTAAAATAAAATACGTTTGGATAGAAATATTCGTAATGATTAAAAACCCAGTCTTTTTTTTTTAAATAGGCAACTCTAGGTAAAACTTATTTTTAATTCGTTAGATTATTCCGCCACGGTTCGCAAAGATTTGTTCGCCTCGCAGCATAGCGGAAGCGCATTATTTGCAACCGTGCATGAGGTCGCGGGTTCGATCCCGTAAGGGGACAAGATGAAATATTATATTTACACGTTATTTTTGTATTAAAATTTCATGTGTGATACCTTGGACTGGTACTACAATGAAAGCCCCACCCTTTCCGTAGACTATTAAATCTTTTTTCAGTCCAGCCAACTCTACTGATTTTTTCAACAAGCTAAACCGCGATTTTAAGATTGTTAGTGTGATAAAAATACGGATGAAATTACGATTATGTACGCGAACAAATGGTTTCATTGTACCCTTACCACTGTCTCGGCTTATGTATTATAATTGTAATTGTTTCCATCACCCAAACCAACCAGAGTCGGCCCAAATTAACAGTGGTAGGGATGTTAGTTTCTACCCCGATCATTATTTATTAGTTATTACAACCACCCGTGTGGAGACCGGTATCCTTGGACCTTGGACTGGTACTGAAGCTTATGACTGATCATCCTACCTTCACGTAATAAAATAATCAAGATGCACTGCACTTGGTGTACCTATGCAGTGCCCTTCGCGCCATTGGGTAATGAAAAGTAGTAGCAGTTTTACAAACAACAAAAAATCATAAATGCATACCACGAAAAAACTAGGTTTCATTTATTTTTAATCCCGCGAAACATTCGCCATTATTTCGCTTTTGAAGTTTACCCTACAAGTTCTAGCTAATAACGGCAAAATGAACGGAATACAAGCGCAATTGAAACTATCAGAAACAGCAATGTAACCCTTTGTCCCGCCATTACAAAGTTACCCCACTCTTCTGCTTACAAATTGGGCTTCCTTGTTCAGAATGTTGTTCAGGAAATCTCTTAGTTGCGAATGCACTAATGTCCGCTGCATTAATTGCAGTCTTCTGGATGCACTTACAAGGCATACTAAATGCACCCGGGACACTGACACTTGAGACAGCAAAAGACAAAACATATTTCATTTGAATCGCGTATTTAAAAAACTGAACTTGTCCACCAGACCTGCTTCAAAGATAATCAGTAAACAACTATTTTTCTCAAAGAGCAAGGTTTTTATCAACAGCCAACGAATCTTTTGGACATTTCGTTCCACACAAAAGTTTTGTTTTAATACTCGATAAAACTTCCATAAATTTGCAACAACTTGTTATCTTTTTCACCCCTCTTTCTCGTAAATTTAAATTGTGGCGTCCATTACAAATGCGGTCACTCAATCTCCGCCACCCGGTATTAAAGGTTTTGGGTCCTAATACAGAAAACCCTTGTGCCGTTGTATATTGGTGCAGATGCGGATAGTAATAGTTGTTTAAAAAACAACCTATGACGTTTTTTTTTTGCCTCAGACAAGAATTTTCATCTTTATCATTAAAATCCGGTTTAGCAATGCAAAATTAATCCTTCAAAAGTCAACAAGATGTAAAACATTGTTTGAGCAAGATTCAAGGCTTTTAAAGTCAAACAAAGGGAAATATTAGAAGCCTCATTTTCTATGGTGGGAATGCGCTTGCAAGGGGGTTGTCTATGGGGTAGTTTCACTAACCATGGGGTTTTATGTAATTGAAAGGGACTCCGTTATAACGTAGGCTCCATGAACGAAAGGCTTAAGAAACTCAAACAGAAGGCTGTAGAAAGAATCTATAGGAAATAAATAATTTGTGTTTAAGAAAATTTTTAATCATAGTTTGATTTTAAAGTGTTTTTTTATTGCTGAATTACAACGATATTACCTTTCCCTTTTTTTCATCTACGTCTCATGGTTTAGTGGCTGGCGCGTTGGACTACCATGCGTTAGATCGTGGTTCAGTTCCCGAAGTCAATTATATTTTAATATCCTTTTTCAACGAAAAATATTTAATATGATTTTTTCCCTCTCGCATTAGATTTAAGAATAAAGATTAAAGCAAAAGATGTCAGTAATTTTGTCTTCTTAATAATTTCCATGGAAATTTTTTTTCATAGGGTCAACTATTAATGTTAGATTTTTAGAAAAACTAATTTTGGCACTTTCAATTCAAGATGGCGGAGGCTCGAGTAGGTTACAAACTTGGATTTTCATTAGAACCCCATAACTAAGGAACATTGTAACGTTGTGAATTCCGAGTCAGGTACTAGGTGCCTGCCCCGGAGTTCACGTCGACTTCCTAAAGTGGCAACACTGTCCCTCTCGACAGTTTTATCTGTGACGGCGAGGTTGGCTATGCAAAAATGGCCGCCGACACCAGCTAGTTGACGTGTTGTAGAATCACGGCGAAGTCCCGGATGCCGGTGACGCCGTATCCGTGAGAAGCCCGGTCCTAGGGAACCGTAAGTTTTAACCACTTGCTGCATCAGACTTTCCTAACATAACACCCACGGCTTGCCTAATTACTGTGTTTTTCTTCCAATCACTAGGGGCTTCCTTACTTCCCTTCATTTTTTGTCCCTTGAATATGAACATTATTCTCAATATTTTATCCGTTGATACGGAGTTTAAATCGCTGGACGCGTATGGTTTGGATCGTCGCTGATGGCGAGAACCACGCAATCCTGGCAAACTTCACGACTTATAAAGCTGCCCGGTTATTTTTTTTGTACCCACGTGCTGTTTGAAAGCGCACTATATTCATCGAGTCATCGAAGTCCATTCTTCATCTCCACGGATCCTGTCTTCAGCTGCCGAGACCGTCGAGCACGCCACCTGTATGCAAATTGACCTCGGGGCATTCTCCGCGTGTTTAGAGCAGTAGGGCGAGATTGCCGTATGCTAGTCGACGTTTTCTATAATTTTAACTCTTGTGCAAATTAATTGATTTATCAAAATTATTATTGTATATTCCCCTCAACCTAGTGAGGTAGTCTTCATGGCCAAATGTAAATTCAGATTGACTAGATTGTGTTATTAATGTAATTGGTTGAGGTGTGGAAAATGTAGCTTATAAATTTAACTTCAAAATTTCTAGGTTAGACAGCTTGTATGTGAAACTGTACACTTGGTTTTATATGATTTTTGTACTTAGAATTATTGCATCATCCTTAATTAAACTGTTATATTGAAATTCCTATTTCTTTTATTTCTTCCCAGGTCCGCGTCCCGTATGTTTGGCAATGTGTTCTCTTGCTTTAATTCATTAGATTCGTTTTGATAAATTCTTTTAAAATAAAATATTTCATAGAGATTTCTTGTTCACTTCTGAGCTAGTTGGTGAAGCGATGACGGGGATTCTGGTTCAATATTGAGGACCAGAATCTTCTTCATCACAACATATTATGTCAAAATCGTTTTCACTCACAGCAAATTACGAGTATATTATACGTATATAGCTTAAGGCCCTTTGTAAAATAATATTTTCTTATTTACTATTAAATTTTGTAAAAACAATTATCTACAATATATATTATATATATTTTAAAAAGAAAAAAATATATATTACCGTAGACTGGGCTAGATGCAGCTTATTCCAAATGAAATACAATAAGATTATTAATTATCTAAACGTCTATATTTTATACTTACGAGTGCTAGCATATTTTTAGCCCAAGCATTTCGTATTAATTTATGGTGACATCATAAAAAAGCAGAACTAAAGAAACCGAAGTTAATGGTGAAAAATGGGCAAACCCTTTTTTGTTGTCATTCGTAAAGTAGGGGGTTAATGGCCATAAGACATGGATGCCAGATTAAACGGGTATCTAACATAAATTAAATAAACAGTAAAATGAAAAATCAAGCTATTATTCATTTTAAGAATTAACTCGTGAATTTGTTTTTCCAATGAACTATTAAAAAATATGTACATTGATTTTTTTACGAATCACTTTAGGTATGAGTAGGGAATATAACACTTTTTTAGTCAGGTTTCAAATAAAACTCATTATTAAATGTTGCCATTGTTAAAAGTTTTACTAAAATATGGCTTCTGAGTTTTGAGAATAGGTGTCTTAATTAGGTGTGCGGTGGTTTGATTTTATAAGGGACACATAGGTGAGGCAACGGACGCAGCAACCTTTGGAATCTACTGTCATCCGGCGAAGGCGTTTCGGCTGGCTAGGCCATATACTACGTATGCCTCCCGAGAGCCTTAGCCATGCTTACCAATTTTACAAGGCATCGGGTTCTCGGCGTCTCGTCCTGGACGTCCATTGTTGACAATTCGTCTTACCTTCACTTGGAAACTTTGGTCCTGCAATTTACAACAACAATTTAAAGTCCTGCATAAAATAGCGTGACTGACAGAGATTGCCCATGGACTCTTATAACAGTGCGGTGGAGGTGGGATCGATCCCTCGGTGTTGACAATCCGTCGGCAGCTTTCGTCAGAGCTGCGGGACGTGGACTTGACTTGGGAGGATGCGCGGTTGCGGATTTTTTTAATGTAGGAAGAATGTAATATTAAAAAAAAAAAAATTCCTTTATTCTACTTTGTTTTAACATTATTTAGTTCTAAAAAATCAACATAACGCTGTTATATTTTTTTATATATGTATTCATAAATACATAGTTAACTAACTTACCATCACGCCATTTCGCCGAAGGGATAGGCCTATACTCGTAGAGAGGATAGAATGCCACACCACTCTGTCCTTCTTAATTTTGTCGATAATGCTTATCTCAGCCTTGCATTCTGCTCTAATTTCAACATAAGTTCACCTATCACACATAGTTTTACCACACATTCGCTTGAGAGATCGCATTTCAACTGCATTCAATCTACTTTCATCCTTATTTTTTCAACTCCATATTTCGCTTCCATACATAAGGGTTGGTACCAGAACTCCATTATGCACTGCCAATTTAGCATCTTTTGATAAGCACTTATTAGATACTACCGACTTTAAGGCACCATTAACTCTGTTACCGGCACTAACCCTCCTTTCAATGTCCTTGTCCATATTTACATCCCTAGTAAACATGCTTCCCAGATATACAAATTCTTCCACCTGTTTCAAGCTATCGCCATTTACTACAATCTTACACAGTCATATTTACATTTCTTTCAAAAACCATCACATTCGACTTTTCCACATCCATTAACAGTTCACTCTCCTTGCACACATCATAAACCTTTGTAACCAAGGACTGCAATTCTTCTTCGCTATCAGCAAGAAGCTTCTTGCTTCTTGCATAGTTACACTTTTTAAATCTAGCCGCATTTAGATTCGGAATGTAATTTAGATTCATGACATTATGCCAAGCCTTTTCTTTGAAAATTTAGGAAAATGGCGTTTGGCATAAGTGAATTCCTTTCTGTAATAAATACGTAGGATTTTCTCTAAACGATATAAAAAAGAAGATTGCCGCAATGGCTCCAGAAACTTCTAGAACTTTGGCAAAACGACCTGGAAATAAATATTTTAGTTGGAAGGGGGACATTACAAAGGGGCTAAGTTCTTCAAATAAGCTCTATTAAAAGTTCTCAATATAAACAGAAATCCACTGGCAATCCCAGGTTTAGTGGAATTTTATTAGTGTTTTGTAATATTATGTATAATAATATACACATAGGTGAGGCAACGGACACAGCAACCCTTGGTATCTACTGACATCCGGCGAAGGCGTTTCGGCTGGCTAGGCCATATACTACGCATGCCTCCCGAGAGCCTTAACCTTGCTTGCTTATTTTACAAGGCATCGGGTTCTCGGCGTCCTGGTCGTCCACTGTTGACAATTCGTCGGCAGTTTGCGTCAGAGCTGCGGGACGTGGACTTGACTTGGGAGGATGGACGGGAGTTGGCGGCCGATCGCTCGGCCTGGAGGCAGTTTGTGGATTCCATATGCTCCACATACGGAGCGGATATGGTATGATGATGATAATACATGTATAAATAAACGCCATCATGTGGCATTGAACTGGACTGAAGTTTTTGCACTAATATTAACATTTTTTAATCACAGCTTATATTTCAAAATGTTGAACCGAGTAAAAGTAATTAATAAACAATCTTATGTAATTTAAAAAAAAAAAAATCGATCTTAAAATTCCTCATTAAGATATTTTTATATCTAGACTTAGTGAGAAATTTAAACTTACATACTATTTAGTTAGTTTGAGCTTGTTCTCAAAATTTTCTTAAGAAATATATATATGAAATATTATAAAAACTTTTACTTACTAAAAAAATTAATTTATTTTTTATTTAGGATATCACAACAGAAATAAAGAAGACCCAAGCTTGAGAATATGGATATTTTCAAAGCGTTTACAGGGCTTTTGACTTGTCATAAAACCCAGATGTCGTAAATAAAAAAAAATTATATACATAATACAATGTATGTCATACATACTCCACCATGTGTGGAATTTGATTTTTGTGCAAGTATTCAAACATAATCAAAATTTTGTTAAAAATATCAATTTTTATTTTGGCCCTTAGCTCCTATGCAATATCAGCTGTGAAGTTTAAGAATGATCACCTTTGTTCTTAAAGCAGCATTCACTGCAGGTACGGTTAATGGGAATTCAAAACTATTTATATAAATATGTCACACACTTCATTATACATAGATATATGATATCGCGCCTTCAGAACTAAAACGACCTAATTCAAAATACCAATTTTTTGGAAATGCTCAGTAGAAGCAAGTAAACACCATCGTATTTATTCATATCGATTTCTTCTTATTTTTTAAAGGAAATTACGTACCTTTCTGTGTTAAAATAACATATCAAATAAATACTAAATAATGTTTAATATTATTTTTTCAGTCTTTTATGATGATATATAATTACAACTTTTTAAAAAATTAGTTCGTTATCGTCTTAAAGGTGCGATATGCACCTACATAGTTTCTCTGGAGATGCTGAAATGGGCCTAATGAATATTTAAAAAATAAAAATGACAATATTTTATGTATTTTTTGAAAATTGTATTTTTTTTTGGTGCACTTTAGAAAGGTTCTACATACAATTAAACGGTTGAATTTTTGTAGTGTATATTATTAATATTCAAAGTATAACTTTGTGGTCCAACATTTTAATAATGTGTTAATAAAAAAATGTTTTAAACCACTCACCGACATTTTTATGTCTACCGGTTTCAAGACGTAACCCGTCTCTTCGTCAGGATTAATACAACTAATCTATCTTGCAAATACCACAAAAATGGACATGAGATTAGACACATGCTACACTAAGCACAAAGCATGTGTCTAATCTGCATGTCGATTTTTTATTTTTGTGAATCTGCTACGGTGAAGGTGTGTAGTGGTATTTGCACTTCGGCATCGGTTTAGTTGTATTGTGTCTGACGAAGAGACGGGTTACGTCTCGAAACCGGTACACATAAAAAAATCGTAAGTGTTTTTATTTAAAAAAATATGATCATAATTTATTTTGTAGTGTACTTGAAATCATTTTTAAACTTCAATTCTGGATACCACTGAAATTTTTCATTATGGCGATATTGTAAAAAACAACGTTAAACGTTTTTCATTCAAATGTTCTGTTCCAATTTTAAATATGTATACATTCAAAAATTAAGCAGAGTTTCCAGTCCAGTTCTGAATTAAATAACAGATCTGGACAAAAGCTTTTTGAATTCAAATTCAGAGCTTAATTCGTTAAGAGGGCAGGGCCTAATTATAAATTATGTGTTTACCTTGCTTTTCTGCGTTCCTTTGTTTCGGTCGTTATTGTTTCTGTTCCGAATTTAAATTTGAAATAGAATTAAAACGGCCGACGCCATTTTTTTTCGGCGGGTGACTTTGAATTTATTGTTTAAGCATTTGGGCAAATATTTACATTTACGCAATTGTTTGTCTCGATTTTGTTTTTGAGTTTTGATGTATTTAAAAAAAAAATTCACGCTTTAGAATTGAATGGGCCACTTCGCAAAGAGGTAATGGCATAATTTGGAGCCAGCCGGGTTGTGGTATAGCGGTTAGGAGACGCGGATTTTTGATTAAAATTGTTAGGTTCGAACTACGAATGAACTTCTCGAATGGTGGTAGCCCAACACGTTGACCACACCACGAGACGGACAAAATACAAATACTCAATTCTAGAATTAGATTCGTTTTTGTTTCTATCGACCATGACAGACAACCCTGTAGAATCTCGTTTGTGATCGCATAACTGAAATAAGCCGCTTGTGGTGCATCCACGATTGTTACGTGTACGTTTGTGTGACGTCACAGGTGAAGGGGAGAGGGTAATATCACGTACAAGTAGCAATATGTGCCCGAGATCTCCTAAGAGAAACAATGTGTTTAGGTATTATAATAAGCATATTACACAACTGCAACTCTAAGCCGTTCTGCCGTCCTGGGCATAAACACCGCAATCGACACTTTTCTCAAAAATTAATATTTTTTCGTTGAATATCCAATTTTTGTACACTTCATGTACACTTCTTGGTGGTGTGGATAGCGCATTTGGGTACCATGTATAAGGTCGCGGGCTCAATTCCCGACGGGGGTCAATATGAACCAGGTTGTGGTCTAGTGGTAGATTCGAGGAATCCGGATTAGAATCTCTATGTTCGAATCCCTCTCCAGCACAACTTGTTTCCTGCTATCTGGCACACTTATTTTCGACTATTTGAAAGCAGCCCCAAAATAAAATATTTGAATACCTGTATCATAAGGATTTAAATGTTTTTTTTTACAAAAAAATAATCCATTTTAATGTGATTTTACCTAAAAAATATTTCATATGTGATACCTAGGATGGGCACTAAAGCGTAAGCTTGATCATCTTGCCTTCTCGTAACAAATTATCAAGATTCACTAGCGTTTATCGATATAAATCACTCGTTAAATGTTATTCTACAACTGCTCATTGTAGTATTTGTTTGAACCAAGTCCCATACAAGCTATACCAGACTTGATTCATACAAATTCCAACTTGACGATGCTGTCATTCTTAACAAGGTATATTTAATGAACTATAGTACCATTCATACACATCAAACAGGAGAAATATGGGTTTGAACATATTAAAAGATATTAGATTATAACGTCTTTTAAAAAAAATACTAAATAGAAGTAATAAAGTAAAGTGTCTTTCAAATCCATGTATTATTTCTTACCTATGATTTTATTTAACAAAACAGTATTTATAGATAAGATAATCGAGATCAAAATATGCTCAAAATCATGTCTATTGATAATTTTAAAAATCCAAAATGTTCACGGCTGTTCCAAAAATATTTAATATAACCAGAGATCTAACTTTAGTTTAAGAATTATAAAATGGAGTTTTATAAAATAGATGCCTATTCAATCCTTTTTTTCCTTTAAATCCATTCTGCCTATTTAGGTCGTTTTCATTTCAGTGTTTCTACTTGTACCGGGCTTATATTCCGCTATGAACGTAACAGTATTAAATACGGCTCTTTCCAAGAATCGGTTTTGTTAGCTTCCCGCAGAGGAAGCTAAACATGTTACGCGCAAAGTGGCAATGTTGGAAAATATTCAACTTACTTTTACGGGCAATGCTGGAACACATTCATGTTATTTTTATTGTGAAAGGCTTTCATCCAAAGGCCTGCATAGGTACAGAATTGCGTGGCAAATTGGCACTGGTTATTTCATTTGCAAAGATATTATGTAAATATTTGTTTTTACCACCTCTCATGTTATTAAGCATATTGCGTAAAGCATCATCATCATTATCATACCATATCCGTACCCTATGGGGATCATATGGATTCCACAAACTGCTTCCAATTGCTCGATCACAGATCAGTACCGACTCGGTAATAAGCGACGTGATAACGATTTCTTACCCATGGATGTTTAACGTTTTCGCGATCACAATGGAACACGCGTTAAAAGTTATCGATCGGGATTATTAAACGAGCGCACACTAGTCGCAAACCATTTCCCGAGATATATCTTATTCGCACAAATCTTCATTCAATCTTTATCTTTATTATAATTTAGCCGGTTTTCGGCAAGCCAAATATTGAGAAAAGCAGTTGACATAATAAAAAATCTGACAAGTGCGATGATTTGACGTTTGACGTAAGGCCGCGATATAGCGTAGATCGGCTCCGCTCGGCTCAGATCGTCAATTCTCGGCTCAGCGATCGCGGTATTGAACGGTATGTCATTGTGATCGCTCAAATCGTTAGCGTTAGCACGTGATTAGCACGCTTTTAACTACGTCGATAGTTATCTGTGCTTGAGCTACAAGCCAAGCGATCAGCCACCATTACCACTTGTATAAAATCGAGTGGGGCGATTTCATGTGTTTTTTAAATTTAGTTTTAAAGGATTTAATTCATGGAATGTGTGCATAGATATGGATAATAATATAGTTAAATGCATACAGAAATACAGCAATTTGATCATGAAACTCATTTTAATTATAGTTTCCGTTATTTTCTTGGAATGAGCAGACCGTAATTAAGTTATGTTAATAATTTAAAGCAGCAAAATTAATTTAATGTTTATTTTGCTACAACCGTATTTAATAATACTTATAAACGTACTTTGAATCTGGCAGTTATTGTAAATTTTCAGAATTATTTAATACTGTGGATGAATATTAATTTTACTGTTAAAATGAAGCCAATAAATTTGAAAGGTTTACTAGTAATTTCATTAATGGGAAAAATGGATGAAGGTTTTTCGTAAAATACTCAAAGAACAATAAACAGTTGCTAGAAAGTTATAATTTATTGCTTTTTTCATGAAATTAATGAGAAGTTAATGGTTACTACTATCTACAACTTTTTTTTAACAAGAATAAAAGTTTAATTTACTGTTATAATGTCCATTGTTTATATATCCATAAATTTTCTAATTTTATTAAAGAAAAATATCAAATTAATGAATAAAATTCGTTATCTTTTAACCAAATATTTTTAAATATACGGATTAAGGCCCCTTACGGGGTCCCCCATACATTCATGTACGTCAGGCAAAATTCCCTTGTACTTCATGGTTCATTAAATAAAAAATGAAAAAAATATGACGTAATTATTAATTCTTTTTCTAGTGAATTATCGGACTAAATTTTTATTTAAATATTTTCGTTGAATCACAATTAATTTAAAGAAACCCCGTGTTTTTAATAACATTTGATGCATAACACAAAAAAAGTACATATAAGATTTTTTTTAAAAATGTATTAAAGAATACGTACATATCTAGTGCATTATCTGATTAAAATTTGTAAAACATAGTAGTAGATTTTTGATTATATTAAATTCCGTAGATTTTACTATATTAAATTTGAAAAAGATTATCGTGTACGCGATGCACGCGATGTACGCGATGCAAATAATAATGAAACCAAACAGCGCGACGTTCGATCGGATTTTGGTCGTGTTTTAACGAGCGCTCATCCGGGCGCTTACTACATTTTACAATTAACAAAGGGTGGACCTAGTAGCCCCTTAAGATAATATTTAAAATAATTGATTAATAAATCATTTTATGCAAGTAACGTGTATAATTTTTTTATACTAATTTATTTAAAGTTGAGTATAGTTAATAGAAGGGGCGTTTCCATACAAATTTTCTAAAAAGATACGCTTCCTAGGGTTCATTTCATAACACCACTTATTATCAAATTCTACCGTCTAAAGACTCCAGCACTTGGGCCAATACACGAAACGTGTGACGCAGATGTCTAGTGATGACGTAGATGCCTATTGATGACGTAGTAGGTAACGGATTGTCTGTATAAATACGGAAGCGAACGATTTATTAAAGTCATGGAGGGAAGTTCGAATTTATTATACCTTGGGCCCTACGCTGGACTGAAAGTCGTATGTGACACTTCGGAAACGCGAGAAATTTTGTACCGCAGATTACTCTCCACTTTTAAAATTTATAATAAGATAACATACTGATTGTCAGAATAAGGTACTGTTTTTTTTTTCATTTTAATTCTTTTCGATTAGATTAAAAGCAAATCGCTTGCCACAGTATTCCAGTTAATTATTTTATAATGTATCGATTTATTTTTGTAATATTTTTTTTTTTTAGTTAAATAAGTATCTTTAACAATGTTGAAATTTAATTTAGATAAAATTTTAAACGTTATTATGACCCGTAATAGTATTAAGGCCGGCAGGCTGTTTCATTCATCAAATACTGGAAAAAATAAAGCAACTGATTTTTAATTCATTTTTGAAAGGTTCGGTTTTCGGTTTCGGTTATTTTCGAAAAATAATCAACAGCAAAATTAATTTAATTCTTATTTTTGCAATAAAAACAACCGTCGGTTTAATAATACTTATAAACGTACTTTGAATCTGGCGCACCCTTGGTAAATTTTCAGAATTCGGATTTAAAACTGTGCATGAAAAATTTTTAAATTTTACTGGGTGTAACAATGAAGCCAATAAATTTTGAAAGCGTATACCAGTGAATTCCATTAAATGGTAAGTCTAAATGTATGAAGGATTTTTTATTTAAAAATACTCAAAGAACAATAAACGGAATGCTAGAAAGTTTGATAAACTTGCTCCTCTTAGCCATTACATGAAGAGGCCATGAGAAGTTAATGGTTCACTACTCGTATGGCTAAATGATTTGTTTTAACAAAATAAAAGTTTATTGTTGTACTGTAATAAAAGATTTTATTCATTAAAAATATATCCATAAAATTTTCTATATTTTATTAAAATCAAAAAATCAAATTAATGAATAAAAAGCGACGTTTATCTATTTAACCAAATATTATTTTAATTATGACGGATTAAGAGGCTGGGTTAATATTTCATGTTGGCCCCCATACAATTATCGAACGTCAGGGCCAAAATTTCCCGGCATTACTTCATTTCAAATTATTTCAATTTAAAAATGAAAGAAAATGATTACGTAATTGTAAATAATTGAGTTTATTTTTCTAGTGAATTATCGGACTAAATTTTTATTTAAATATTTATTTAATCACAATTAATTAAAAGAAAACCCAGTTCCTTTTTTAATAACATATTGATGCACAAACACACAAAAAAAGTAATAGAAGATTTTTTTTTATACAATGTATTAAAGAATCCGTAATATCTATAGTGTTTTATCTGATTAAAAATTTGTAAAACATTAGTAGATAATTTTGATTATAAAAGAACTTCCGTAGAATTTAATAAAAATAAATTTGAAAAAAGATTATTCGCATTGTACGCGATGCACGCGATGTACGCGAATGCAAATAATATTGACCCCAACCAAAGTAGCGCGAAATTTTCGGATCGATTTTGTTCGTGTTTTTTAAGCGCTCATACTCGGGCATGATAAAACTACATTAATTACAATTAACAAAGTGGTGGACTAGAAGTTAGCCCCTAAAGAATAATATTTAAAATAAATTAGATAATAAAATCATTTTAATGCAAGTAAACGTGTATAAAGTTTTTTATACTAAATTTTATTTAAAGTTGAGTATAGTTAAAAAGAAGGGGGCGTTATCCAATACACATATGATAACATGTTAAATAACGCTTCCTAGGGTTCAATTTGCATATAATACACCACTGCCATTATCCAGTAATTCTAACTATTACCTAAAGACTACCTTCCTGCTAACACGCATGGGCCATTGAAGTACACGAAAAACGTGTGACAGAGAGAGTTTCTAACGAATTGAATGACGTAAAAGAATCCTATATATGACTTAATCGATGTGGAGAGAGACACTGGATTGTCTCGCTATCAAATACGGAAAGCGAAAGCGATTTAATTAAAGTCCATGGAGATTGTGTAATAGTTCATTTATTACATTACCTTGGGTCCCTAGTAAAGGACAGCTGGACTGAAAGTATTCGTATGAAGTACAACTTTACGGACAAAACGCACGAGTCCATATTGTACCGAGATGCATCTCGTCTCCACTTTGAAGGTGTCGCATTGCGAATGGGATTTAGTCCGTATAAGGGTCACTTATTAATAAATAAATGTCTATAAAAATTAATACAAATTCATTTGGCACAATTGATGTATGGGTAGATGATAGTAATTTTAATAATGCATCGACAGAGTTTCAGGATCGTATATATGAATAATTAAGCTAAACACTAACTGATCAGATCTGACTTTGACAAAAATCTAGAGCATTCTATACTTGCATATCCGATCGTTTCAAGTTTTTGGATTTGAGCACGACCGAGTACCCTACAAAAACATATTTGGTAAAACTTTACTAAATGGTTATTGATTTTTCAAAAATTTGATGAATGCGACACAAGCTATTGTTATTATTTTTCCGCGTTTCGGTGTATTTTGTTTACTTAAAAATTCCACATAAGGTATTTTTACGCTACTTTCCCGAACTGTCAATTAATATTTCAATAATAAAATATTTAAATGTAAACAACAATTGAGTGTGTCCAAATACTTGTAAGACAAAAACTGCGATTTTCCCCCATTACGGGCGAAACATTAAATGTACAATTTGATTTGAATACATCAAGTGGCCAACTTGACCCATTCAATATGACCCTTTCTTAAGCCTGTAAAAAGTAAAAATAACATATTATGCCCTTCCAAACTTCTCGTCTCTGTTGAGATGTAAAATTTGATATTTAAGAGTTGAGAGACTATTGACAGAGAGTACTATTCATATTTGGAGAATATAGCTTCTGAGGTTTTTTAAAGCTTAATCAAGTCTTGAAAAAAAATAACGCAGATGCATAGCGGATATAAATCAGCATGTTAAAAACTATGAACTGTCTCATTGATGCCCCTTGGACATTTTGGAAAAGATTATTTTTAAAACGTTCCCACCCGTCGAGACTAAGAAATAATGAAATGCTGTTCCTCGGGTCATCACAGGACCAATTATGGCGCACAGGCACACCTTTACCCAAATGATCAGGCGGGTGAACGATCATCAAGATCTTGATTAATTTTTGGTGTAAGAGATGTCTTTCATTTATAAATCACGATGAAGAATCTGTATAGATTAGCTTATATGCATTTTACTTAATTTAAAAATTCTATTGTCTTTGCTGTTTATTATCTGTCCTTGCATTTTTTTTTCTTTGTAAAAATTATTGTGTATCTATAATGTCTTTTATAATGAACACTCTGTCCGTCAAATCAATAAAATAAATAAATAAATTTAATTTATAACAACACATTATTTATTATAATATGCGATAACCTCTACCTTGTCTCTGAAGCTTAAAACTGATCATCTTGTGCTTTCATGTAAATAATTCATTAAGATTCACAAGCACTTGGTGTGGCGAGTACAAGTGCCCTATGCACCATTGAGTGGAGATAAGGGAAAATAATAGTGGTAGCATTTATTCGTACCACAATATTTCCAGAACAATAAGGCGGCTTAGGGTTCGATTCCCGGTGAGATCACAATAATCAAAAGTGATTTATCTTGTGTGTTTGTGACGTTATTCCATTCTTATTGTTATTTGGCGTTTCGGTCTGTTGAGGTGGTTATATGTTTGCTACAGCACGTATACCACACTGGGATGGGCTACTGAGCCACCGAGTTTGCAGGCTTCGGGAGAGGCTGATGAAAAAGCTCCAACCTCATCATCAAACAGCTTGTGCAACACAGATGGGAATGGACATGTGGCAGCATTGGAGTGTAATGTTGTGTGTCCAAACACCAGTGAACTGACATTTTTTTTCTTCTTTTCTTAAAATTACAACTCTTATTTTTTAGTTTTCTTATTATTTTATTGTAATTAATGATTAGTTAAGGTATGAAATGTATGTGTATTGTATTCTACCTATGCTTTGGCTAAACTAGTATTTGCACTAACTGCTTAGTTATGCTGGAATAAACACTAATATATTTTATTAATCATTATTATTTTATTTTTTTTAAAAAAACGTAAGCTGAATGAAACCGAGTCTATTCTTTTGAATAACCCTGTATTATAATATGTATGTATAATGTATGGTAAAATGTTATATAATCATGTACCATAATTAAAACTGTTTTGTCGGAATGTAAGTAGAATAAATTATTTATGTGTGCGAAGCATAGCGTAAGATACCAGTACTCAGAAATTACCCATGCAGAAATTTTCTTCCAATTGAATCACTTCCGAGTACTTTTGTGCATAACCGATTATTTTAATTAAATAATTCGATTACGTAGAGGTCGAGGAAGGCCGAGAAAGACATGGCACGATCAAGTAAAACAAGTGCTTGAAAGTGGGCATGTAAGAAGTGAAATAATCCGACGTACGTTCATAAGAAGATGTATGAATGTGGAGGAAGCAAGAGAAGTATGCCAGAACAGAGTGGTGTGGCGTTCTATCCTATCCATGCCTACCCCTTCGAGGAAATGGCGTGATGGTTAGTTAGTTAGTTAGTTTTTGATTACGTTATCGAAAAATTCGATTATTTACGCAACGGAATAATTTCAAAGATTCACATTTTGTCATTTTTTTCCTTTTTCTAATAGCTTTGTTAATAACCCGCTTTGACACATTTTTGTCGTTTTATTAAAAGCGTAATCAATCACGCTTCCATTATTTTTTGGGGTTAATAAAATACAGATAACTCACGATGTTACGAATAATCATACATATAAACTCCATTCGACCTCGTTAAATCTTAGTAAAAAATATTTTACCTTTGCGGTAGGAACTTTTATTTGTCCTTAAAAGTTAAACCAGCAGTATGGAATTGAATTATTTTTTGCCTATGAAAATTGACTCCATCTATTTTTCCAACATTTTTTTTCAGTATTGTATCACAAAGACAATAAATAGGTGGTGTCTATGGACACTAATTTGGTTTTAACCCCGACGAATCATTTTGACATGTTGTAGGTATACATACATGGAGTAACAAAACTCGTAGTATAACCGAAAAACTAGTGAATCTACATCATATTTGGAGTCGAATACGTAATATGACTTTTGATTCTGAGCTTGAAAAAAAAATTTCTTCCTCTCACAAAAGTTTTCAGATTAAGTTGCTGAATTTTTTTTTAAATGTGGTGGCCCCCCCCCCCCCCCCCCCCCCCCCCCCCCCCCCCCCCCCCCCCCCACCCCCCGGATTTTATTTTGTTTTCTTTGTGGATAGTATTAAATTGACTAATTAAATGACGTTTAATAACTAGTGGCAAAAATTTATCGACGAAAAAATCAATTGCTTACTTAATTTTCTCGAAACTATTGGGTCAAATAAATAATCTCAATAATTCTTCAAAATCGACTCCAAATATGATGTAGATTCAACTGGTTTTGCTTGTACGTCGAGTTTTTGTTACATAAAAATACAAAAATGATAAAATCAGTTAACAAATGCACTACAGGAAGCGTATTAACTATACTTAATTATAATAAATATATAAATAATCAGTTATGGCGTTTCGTACAAAAATTACTGAATTATTTTTACAATTTTATAATATTTTCCAGTATTAGGATGTTTATTGTTGATTAGGGTTCGATTTGAAAATAAATATAAGCACAATTAAAAAAAAAGATTTTTAATTCATGATGACTAACTACATCTTAACACATGCATAACATAACGAATATACAAACATTGTAAAACTATTTTTCTAACAACGTATTTAAATTTCCTACATTACTATATAGGTATGCTTAACTAATTCAATCAAACTTTGTTTCTTTGTGTCCCTAAAAGTTATGATTTCCATAGCTTGTTATTTGATGGGGGATACCCTTATGAAACCTTTCACTAAAGTCAGAGATGTATGATGAAAACTTATGGGGATCTTTCTTCTCCTCTTTGTGTTTCGACTGGAAGTGTTTTGATGAAGACAAGTGTGAGAAATCTAGTCCTTGGAAGCCTTCGAACTTATGGTGTTTCTCTTCCTTTTTTTCTTCAGGTTCCTCGTGGAAGACGTGCTTGAGTATGGTGTGGGTATGGTGCTTTTCATGTATATGCAGGGGAACGTGGATTACTATCTTCTTATGGTGTTTAGAACATTCTCCAGATGAAACTGTCATGGCTATTAACACAGCAACTCCGAACGCCCACTGAAAATATAAAAAATATTTTATTTTATTTATCAAACTTATCTCAAACGGCCCGATAATAAAGGGGACAACATTACAAACACCCAGGCTTGAGATAAATAATTTCTCTCATCGAAAATCGAACTTGGAACCCTCATATCCTGAGTTCAAAGCCGTTTTCACCGTCAGTCAAGATGGTCACTCTTACGCTAGTCCAAGATGCCACATACATAAATATTTAATATTTGCATGCAAATAAATATTTTATTCTGACCCACCCCGGAATCGAGCACACAGGGTTAATTGTAACCAAAAAAAAAAAAAAAAAAAAAAAAACAATAAAAAAAAAAAAAGCTAACAACTACAAAAAAAAAAAACACGAAGTGAACAAATTACAATAGTGTTGCTATTTTTGAAAAACTTCAGAAACTTTATTAATGTACAAACGTAAAGAACCCTTTTTTTAACTGTCTAACTTTTTAATTGTCGATGAAAAATGTAATTCAATTTTGAATAGGTTTTTTTTCAATTTATTTAAATGAATACATTTTTGTATTTTTAAAACGAGGCACCTGCACATTTTTCATTCTAAATTTACTTTCATTAATATCCATGTAACGGTAATTATATTTTTTTAACATAATTGAGAATCGGTGCTGTATTTTATTAACGTTTTCGTGTTGAAAACAACACAGTTATTTTTTCCATTATTAATTTAGTCGTTTATTTTTTACTAGCAGTCATATAGAGACAAATTAAAATTTAAGCACAGATAGACAACGTTCTAATAATATACAATATTTTTTAAGTGAAGGATTCATTCTTATTATTTGAGCTAAAAATAAATAACATAATTAATACTAAAACATTTTTTAACACGTCCAATAAAAAAAATCTTTTTTTGCAAATTAAATAATTTTTATTTAATTCATAAAAAGCATTTTAAAATAGATTTTTAAATGAGTTAAATAGATTGCATAAAATATTGCAACCAGTCAATTTAACAATGCTGTAAAAAAAATTGCCTCTGCTCAAATCACAAATAAAAGTGTTTTTATAAACGGATTAATTCATTAATGTAAATAATAAATTTTTACTCTTGTTTTCAATAAACGCTGTAATTTTCGACACAAAAACTATTTGTAGTTAAGTTATATCAACTATTATTATAATATTCTCAATATATTATAGTCTCTTTCACTTAGTATAAAAAATAACCCGAAAATAACAAACAAACAAACAATTGGCACTTAAGATATTAAGGTATTTTCTTAATCATCCCTTTCGGTATTTTAAACTAGAACCAGAACGTAAATCACAATCGCTAACCACCACACAACGAAGCCAAAAAACACAAGCACAAATATTTAATACACAAAAACACGAAAATTCAAATCGCAATAATTATTTTTTGATCCTTACCGGAAACTGACCCGGCCATGTTGGTTTTTTCAAAATAAAAGTGAAATGAAAACTAACAATGGAGTTGTAGGAAAGTAATGATGGCTAAGATGCGTGTGAAGTATATATAAGTGCTATAGAAGAAGTCGAGTATTTCTCTTTCTTCTGCAATAGAAAATAAGTTTTTCTACTGTAAGAGGGGATGAGCAGTGCCTGTAATTCTTACTGTCTTAAATTGCGTAATGCGCATATGTTTGCATTGAAAACCTTAAAAAATTCGCCGAAATTGCACATTTTAAACGTAATTATTAATGAATACAGATACGAAATTAATGACCGTGAATTTGATGCAGCAGCATAAATTAAATATGCCTAATCATTATATGATTGGTTTATTCGGATCTTAAATTCGTAGTTTATATAACGTTAAAGGTTTCTTATTAAAATCAACAATAACTAAGTAACTAACATAGACGCTATCGCGCAATTACCACGAAGGATTACAAAGATTTAAGTGTTGCTCAAACACTATCTTTACTCTCTGACGTCGCTTTCTTCCCACATTCATAGCATCTCTCAAATGCATGCACCATGTATAAACATCATTTTAGCACGCTTCTGTATGAAAACCAATATTTTTGAGAAACATGGCATCTTCGAATCTGAGCGATAACTCGCGGATATACCCAAAATTTAGCAGTCTTTGCGTTCGTATCGAACCCAATATTTTTGGCTAGTATAACCATGATATAAAATTTAAAGTTGACACACGAAAGACTTGGTATCGAAAATAAATTTAAACATACTCCAATCAATATACCACGTCTAAAAAAACTTGTTTCCGCTCACCAGATCATGTGTAAGTAATTATTCACAAATATTCGTTTTCTGTATCGTAAGACGTATCTATATTTTTTATCGTAATATATGATTTTATTTGGTAATACGCACCCTTATTCAGTTACAAAAAGAGAATAAAGCTAAATGCTACGGCAAAGTAACTAGAACAACTACTTTTTATGTATTGTATGTTTGTGTAAGGAAGAATAATGTATGTATGTACCAATCCACAGACACCAGACACCCTCACGCACACCCTCATCGATGCACACCCTTGCCCACCCATAACCACTCCCTGAATACATATGAACAACACTCAAACTTCACCCTGACACATTTACAATCAACACAAGTGTTCGAAAACTCTTTAATGACACAAATTGGTAAATTAGTATTTATTACTGATATTTCATTAATATGTCCTATTATAACTGTATGTGTCCAAAAAAAAAAAAAGTAAATTTTACCGATGGAGCTTATTTGGGATATGATGCGGGGTTTTTATTTTGTGATGCCTTAGGACTGGTACTGAAGCGCAACGACTGATCAACTTATCATCATAGCAATACAAAGTATCAAGCTCACACACACAGCACTTGGTGTACCGAAGCAGTGCCCTTGCGCCTATTGGAGGATATAAGGGAAAGAAGTAGTAGTACTCACATTTTTATTATGTAATTGCGCGCATTTAAGAGTCCATAATTCTGGTCTGATGGTGATGAGTATCGGAATCTTGTGTGTGTTGAGGATAATTCTACTTTCTTATATCCGAACCCAATGCGTGCAAAGGTACTGCATTGGTACACCAAGTGCAGTGAATCTTGATCGTCATGATTAAATAATACAAACAAATATATTTTTTTAAATATTGGGTATAATTCAATTCTCCAATATGGTCTCCTCATGATAAAATTCATATACACAACTTGGAAAAAGTACAAAATAAATTCCTACGTTTCATTAATTTTAAATTAAATATACCTGTGCAAAATGCAAATTATGATTTTTTTCTATCACTTTTAAAATTAACCTCACTTTCCGAAAGGAGAACTGTAAATGATTTAGTAGTTTTATATAAAATAATAAACTCTTACTATGATGTCCCTAGTATAATAGAACTGATTAATTTTAGAGTGCCTTCAGTAAATACCAGGTGTAAGTTCTTGTTCCATTGTCCCGGATCAACATCTAGCCAACACAGTGGCTCGACTATACCACGACTGCATTCATTGGGCAATAAATATGAAGAAACTGCGGACATTATGTTTAACACTCTGCAAAGCTATAAGCATGCAATATTAACTCAATTTATGACAGATCGTTTAAATAATATCCAATTGTGATTTCCTTTTTTGTTAACTAATAAAGTAAAATTATAAGTAGGTACAAAAAAAATATTTTTAACTTGCTTGCATTTTTTATATACATATGTTTTGTAACTTTTTCAACTTGTTTTTTAAAGATATAATTGATTTTTAACATGCTTGATTTTTTTCTCACATACACATACATGTAACTTAATAAATGTACTTTTTTAATCATTTTAATGTAATGTAAATGCCCATCGGGCGTATATGTACAAATAAATAAATAATAAAGGGTTGGTTGGATGATATTGCTTAAAAGAAAAAGTCCTCCCGTAGTAACAGTATTATACTATATTGCCTACGTTTGAGAAAAGGGTGTTTTCATCGGAAACTGAACAGTTATAAAATTATAACATTTTTATTTGTGTTTGCAACACGCATGCTCAGAGTGATTTATACACGACAGTAAAAACATTGTAACTGCAATATTTTCAATGGGAAGTTGTGCATAATTCATTTTTCTCGAGCAGCCTAGTTCATTAACATTTTACGCGTACTATTAAAAGCAAAAGTGCGACGTATGATGTGTTCAATACAGGGTGTTGAGAAAACCGAAGTACTAAAATAATATTTTACTTTAAAAAAAATAATTAATAAACAACATTTTGAGTGAGTCCAAATACTTGTAGATAAAAACTGGATTTCACCCATTACAATTACAAGTGTTGTTTATAAAAATTTGCTGGGAAAAGTTATAAGCATAACAAATTGAAGAGTCATCTTCAGGCGTTTCCTAGTAGGTGATATAATTCGGTAAGAATCTCACTTGCCATAATAAAGGTTTCCGCTAAGATGCTTAACAATTTTGACAATGGATGACAGAGTGTTTCACATGTGAGGCGTCGGCGTCGCATCATTTCACTGTATATATACATGTTCTGATACTAGGTGAAATGGGGAATGTTGTACTTCAAGTGACCACTAAACCCAGCCAGTGGATTAAGATAGTATTTATTAAATCTCATTACTTTTTCTACAAATTGCGATTCCAGTCAGAATATTGTTTAACTGCGCTTATTTATTTCTGCTTGAACGACCACGACATTATAATACTGAGTTTTTTGTAATCAAACTAAAGTAGCACTGAGATATATTTTTGAATACTACCTCTAGAATTATGTTTCTACATACATATATCTTCTAACTAAGAAAAATGCACTAAATTGCCATGCCAGTGTATATTGAAAAACCAATTAAAAAATAAATTCTATTTTTGACCCCTATTTGACCATAAAAAAAATTAAAAAGTAAAGAAAAACAAAATGAAACTTTAAACAGTAATAATGTAATCAGTGTTTTATCTGTGATACCTTGGACTGGTACGGAAGCGTTTGACTGATCATCTTACCATCATGAAATAAAATGATCAATATACACTGCACTTGGTGTACCGATGCAGTGCCCTATGCACCATTGGGTGCGGATAAGGTAAAGTTGTAGAACATAATGTTTACAAGTAAAGAAAAACATAATTTAGTAATAATATAATGTTTAATAATAAATAGGTACCATAATTTTAACTTTTTGTACACCTGTTACTTGTAAATTTAAGTGTATGTAATTTTATGTAAGTTTTATCGTTTGGTAGAAATATGATCGGAAGGAAATAAGAGCTCTGAAAGAATGTAGCTTTTTATTTTCCCTAAGTAAAATGTATCGATTTTCTTCATAATACGTCTAAGTAATTCGTTTTTTAAGATACATTTTATATGATTATATCTTCGAACAAAAATTTCAGAGAAGTGACGTTCCATAATTGAAAAATAATACCGTGTCTGAGGTGTCTAGTTACCTACTACGTCATCAATGTAGACATCTACGTTATCACTAGACATCTATGTCACGCGTTTCGTGTATTGGCCTAAGTGCTGGAGTCTTTAGACGGTGGCATTCGATCAGTATATGGTGTATCAGTATATTAACCCTAGGAAGCGTATATTTTTAGAAAATTTGTATGGAAACGCCCCTTCTTCTGAATTCCCGTTGGAAGCGTCAAAGTAATTCGTTTTTTAAGATACAATTATAGGGAAATTTCTTTCAAATAATGTTTTTTTTACCCGTTTAACAACACATTTTCATTAAGGCTTCATCTGGGTTCAGTAAAACAGATTTAGATGTTTTAAAAATTATATTAACTCCATCCCTAGTGAACATGCTTCCCAGATATACAAATTCTTTACTACGATCTTACACTTAGTCATATTCACATTTCTTTCAAAAACCATCACATTCGACTTTTCCACATTCATTAACAGGTCACTCTCCTTGCACACATCGTAAACCTTTGTAACCAAGGACTGCAATTCTTCTTCGCTCTCAGCAAGAAGCACTGCGTCATCGGCGTACAAAAGGCAACTAACAATCAAACCACTCATTCTCGCTCCCACGCTTATATTTTTCAACTCTTTCATACATACTCGTATATCCATGTCGGTCGTATCTAATAAGTGCTTATCAAAAGAGGCTAAATTGGCAGTTCATAATGGAGTTCTGGTACCAACCCTTATGTATAGTAGTGAAGCGTGGTGTTGGAAAAAGAAGGATGAAAGTAGATTGAATGCAGTTGAAATGCGATCTCTCAGACGAATGTGTGGTAAGACTACGTATGATAGGTGTACAAATGGCGAATGGATCGGCACAGGCACAGTCGCATCATATATATATATATCGATGAATGTAGAAATCGAGGAAGGCCGAGAAAGACATGGCATGGATCAAGTAAAACAAGTGCTTGAAAGTGGGCATGTATGAAGTCGGAATAATCGACGTGCGTGCATGAGAAGATGTATGAATGTGGAGGAAGCAAGAGAAGTGTGCCAGGACAGAGTGGTGTGGCGTTTTATCCTCTTTGCCTACCCCTTCGGGGAAATGGCGTGATGGTTAGTTAGTTAGTTAGTTAAAAATTATATTTTGGATTAATTTACAGCTACAAAGCTTGAGCTAATTATCACATATATGCGTAAGTTCTTCTAAGTATTTTCTAAGGAAATGCGCAGACCGATTTTTGAAAAAAAAAAAATTGCGGAAAGCCCCCTTTTTTTTAATTTTACAAAAGTGTAAAAATAGCAATAATAAGCAGAACGGGTTATATTTGTCAAACATGTGGCCACTTAGCCCTCAAAACCCTGTAAATGCTCAAGTATTCACGTATTTATACGATCTTCGAACAGCTACTTCATCATAGCTGAATCACAGTCTCTCACCATTTTTTGTTTTTGTATTTTGTTCTTGTTTCATTGTCCTGGTTCAACGTCTAACCAACACAGTAACTCGACTATACCACGATTACATTCATTAGGCAATAAATACGAAGAGACTGCTGATATTATATCTTACACTCTGCAAAACTATAAGCGCTCAATGTTAAACCAATTTATGGCAGCTCGATCAAGTAATCTTGAATTGTGATTTCCTTTTTATTAACTTTTATACAAATGTATTTTGTAACTTTTTACAACTTGTTTTTGAAGTAGTTTAATCATCTTAATACCCAAATTAATTAATTGTAATATAACTTAATAAATATACCTTTGATGCAATGTAAATTAATGTAATGTACAATTTGACATCTCAACAGAGACGAGAAGTTTGGAAGGGAATATGGATATCTAGGCGTTTACAGGGCTTATGACCTGTCATTGGCTGGGTTAAGTGACCACCCCATTTCACCCAGTATTTGATATCCATATCTGCCAATATACAGTAAAATGGCGCTTCACATGTGAACACTCTCTGTCATCCATTGAGAAAATTGCTAAGCATTTTAGCAGAAACCTTTATCATTGCAAGTGAGATTCTTACCGAATTATATCACCTACTAGGAAACGCCTGAAGATGAATATTCAATTTGTTATGCTTTTAACTTTTACCAGCTAATTTTTATAAACAACATTTTGAGTGTGTCCAAATACTTGTAGACCAAAACTGGATTTCACACATTACGAGCTAATAATTACAATTTGACATCTCAACAGAGACATATGGATATCTAGGCGTTTACAGGGCTTATGACCTATCATTGGCTGGGTTAAGTGGCCACTTGATGTATTCCAACATTCCCCATTTCACCCAGTATTTGATATCCATATCTACAAATATACAGTAAAATGGCGCGACGCTTCACATGTGAACACTCTCTGTCGTCCATTGAGAAATCTGTCATCCAAACTTCTCGTCTCTGTTGAGATGTCAAATTGTAATTATTAGCCCGTAATGGGTGAAATCCAGTTTTTGGTCTACAAGTATTTGGACACACTCAAAATGTTGTTTATAATGTAATGTAACTTAATAAGTGTATTTTGATGCAATGTAAATGCCATCAGGCGTATATGTGCTAATAAATAAATAAATACATTTATAATATCATATCTGATGAAAAGAGGCATTTAAAATATATTTCTTTAGGCTTTAAGCTTTTTGTTGACTTGGTAAAACTGAATTAATCCCAACTTTAAAGGGTGAAGCAAGGACAAGCTTCAAAAGTGTCAAAATGGGAAGGCACTGTAATGGCAGATTTGGGAATTTCCCAAAATTTTTCTTGTTTTTTTTTCATGAGAACAAATCGTAAAGCTTCTTAGTGAAGCGTGGTGTTGGAAACTGAAGGATTAAAGTAGACCTGAATGCTGTTGAAATGCGATCTCTCAGGCGAATGTGTGGTAAGGACTATGTAACTGATAGGTGCACAAATGTCGAAATCAGAGCAGAATGCAAAAGGCTGAGATAAGCTTTATCGACAAAATTAAAAAAAGGGCTTTTAAAAACGATGGTTTGGTCATGTGTGAGCGAATGAGTGATGAAAGAAGGGCTAAAAGAAGTTTTGTAGAAAGCCGCAGAAGGCCGAGAAAGGCTTACATGGCATGACCAAGTACGTCAAGTACTTGAAAGTGGACATGTGAAAAGTCGGAATAACCGGCGTATGTGCATGAGAAGATGTATGAATGTAGAGGAAGCAAAGGAAGTCTGTCAGGACAGAGTGGTATTGCGTTTTATCCTCTCTGCCTATCCCTACGGGGAAATGGCGTGATGGTTAGTTAGTTAGTTTAGTTAAAAAGCAGTGTGTTACTGTCGTTACCAATTAATAATTGTTAAAAAAAATTATTACAAATTAAAAGTAACAATTCGGATTGCGTGAAATACAAATATCGCAAACCTTAGCTGTTAAAAAACCGTACATTTTAAAACCGCCAATTTATAGATTGAGCGTATTAAAATATAATAATTTTATGTAAATATCATAAAGGTGGAATAAACGTTTTAAAAATTTCCGCTCAATGAATAAGGGAAATATGTTAGTTAGTTAGTTAGTTAATAGCCATTTAAAACTTAAAAATAAGGTTCCTAAAACTCAATACAAATCATTTTACTTTTATCACACTTTAATAAATTTTACAAGTTTCGCTATGCTGAATATTTTTAATGTACACAGTATAAGCAAGCGAATAATTTAATTTAAAGTTTTAAGAATTATTTAAAAATATAAGTAGGTAAAAACAATTTTATCGTAGGGTAGGGCGAATTAAATAGGAACATCATGGTGTTAAAATAATAAAATATATTTGTGTATTTAGTATTGTGTTTTTATTGAGAAATATATTTTTAAAAATATGTATGTACATAACTTCAATACGATTTGGACATGTATGTAAATTATTTTTTTGGTGTATAAAGAACAAAAGTTTTTGTTCAAATTTGTGAAATAGACGCTTGTTTAATTTTTTTGAATAATGTCTTGATAAGTTAGAAGATAAAAAGTGTTTAAATTATTTCTAATAATGCATTTTAGGGGAAATATATAAAAATAGAATTAGTTCATTTTTTAATACAGTTTAGTATTTTCAAACTTACACCAGGTACAAATCGCACCTTTAGGACGAAAACGAAACATAAAAAACTGAAAAAAGAACAAAACTTATATATAATCAAGTGTTTATTTTAACACAAAAGGGTATATAATATCTTACAAAAAATAAGAAGAAATCGATATGAACAAAAACGATGGTGCTTAATTGCTTCTACTGAGAATTCCCGAAAAATTAATTTGGAATAAGGTCGTTTTCGTCCTAAAGGTGCGAAATATCAAAGGATTGCATGCATTTATTTAAATCAAATATATTAAGGTACCTATTATAGACGTAGGTACATTTATTAACGTTAGTAAAATCGAATAATTTTCTTTTATTTAATACAATTTGTACCTTTAAATATCCCAAAGTGTCACTTATGATGATCGTCAATATGCCTGTACTTAATTTTGCCAAATGGCCCGAAGTTGCATAGAGAAACATATTTTATAGACAAAAGGCAATGTTTGAGTACAGAAACACGTCAGAATCAACATTTGGGGACGATCAAAATCAACGTTCAATTTAACATAAAAATTTTATATTTAAAATTTAATTAAAATGTATTTCTAACTACAAGCTTTTTCAGGAAAATATAAAGATAAATAACACTAGATGCTATTCTCCCTTGGTTTAAATAGCAATTTACTTTAATTTAATTTTCAATTTTCAATTCACTCAATTTTTTAATAAAATGCTTAAAAGTGAAAAAAAATGGGGCTTTATCATATTGTTCTCTCTTATCCACACCTAATGGTGCATAGGGCACTGCATTGGTGTACCAAATGCAGTGAATCTTAATTATCCGTCAGCCGGTCCAAGGTATTACATTAAAAATATTGGTAGCCACATCGAAATATGTATTTTTAGAAGAACAGCGCGATAAAAACTACTTTGAGGGGTAGATTTATTTTTTACATCACACAAACCCTTTTAGTACACAACAAAACTTTTCTTTTTAATAATAATACAATAAAATGTGATGGAAACAATGATATCAATTTTACGTAAATCATCGATCAATAATAAGGTCTAGATGGGGCGTTCCATACTTGAAAAATACTAACTTGCCTAGTGAACTACTACGTCACCACTAGGCATCTACGTCACACGTTTCAAACTATGAGCGAATTGGTCTACGTCCGCAGTTAGCACGGCTTGAATTCGTGAAATATTTGTTTAAAAATGCCGAAATGTGTTGATGATAAAAGGTGTTACAAAATTATCCCTAATTGACTAAAATTATAACAAATAAAAAATAATAACAGGTCAGCTTTCAACTCCACTTTTCGATTCCTTACCAAAACAATGTGATCATAATTTACGAGTTAGTTTATTTGAATATGTTTTCTTTGAGACGCAATTTATGTAATTCTTTTTTTGTATTTGTTTAGCTAAAGAGCAAACTTAGTAACTCTATATGAACAGTCTAATGTAAACATTCCCTAAACAGATGTTACAGCACCCTATGCACTATTAGGTCCGTATAAGGGAGGATAAGTTTGCTATCCAGAGAGGCGTAAGACAAGGGAACACAATATCTCCCAAACTCTTTACGCTTACTTTAGAAAATATTTTTAAGCGTCTAGATTGGGAACAAAAAGGTCTGAATATCGATGGGGAGCGGCTTCACCACCTGATATTCGCAGATGATATTGTTCTTATCGTTTTTATTGCCTTGATGAGATGACTGGGATGATTGAAGACCTAAAGGTAGAATCGGCCAATATTGGACTCAAGATGAACGTAGCAAAGACGATGTTGATTACAAACGTTAACACAGATGGAAAAATTCTACCTGTGAAAAAAGTCGAAAACTATGTTTATCTTGGTCACAAAATCACCATCGGCAGAGACAATCAGACCAGCGAGGTGGATAGGAGGATAAATCTCTCTTAGGGGGCTTTTGGAAAGCTAAATTCCACATTCCGAAGCTCCGACCCCAACTCACTCAAGACTCGAGTGTTCAACCAATATATCAAATTTTGAAACCTTCTAATGTATTGAATTATCATTCGTCGTATCAATGTCGTAGACATCTGTGGAGAAAATTACTAAACATTCTAGAGGTAAGATGGATTTAATAACGTACTAGAAGACCCTGACGATGCGTATCAAATTTACTTTACTTATATACTTTTAATTTATTTATGGTAATTTTTAGAAGCTTTTTAGTTAATATACAGGGTGTACAATCCAAATGGGTCAGTATGGTGAAGTCGGAAAGTATGAGAGATAGCGAGATCTGTTCATAGGAACCATGACGTCGATTTTAGATTACATTCAAACTTTTTTATTAACTCTAGATACATAACCGGGAATCGAACCTGGTCAAAATCAATGTGTATAAATTGTGCAAGTCGCAAGAAGCACAACACTTATGGAATCTTGTTTAAATAATTAAAAGAAAAACCCACCAATAAGATAATTATTTTACTTCAGTAAATGTTCAAAATGGTAGCCATTCTGTTGAATGCAAAGATAAATTCTTTTGGGTAACGATCGCAAAATTGCATTTCGTATTTTTATGGGGTGCATATGTGTTAAAATGTTTTCTAAGGCTGTAGTTAAATCTTCTTTAAAAAAAATAATAAAAACTATGGGCATTTTAGTCTAATTTACTGTCAGACTACACAAGATTTCGCCAAATTGGGTCCTTTTTACTTAACGCGGTTACAAAATTATTGACCAGGTTCGATTCCGGTTATTACTTAATACTTTGAATGTATACTTTTAAATCTAAAATTATTTATGGTTTTTAAGAACAGCTTATTCTCAGTAGTTAATATACATATACAAAATAATTTATTTAAAAAATACCGAAAATTCTATGCTGGCCCCATGAGTGGAGGTTATAAAAAGATAATAAGGTGTTATGCACATTACGTAAATTTTATTTTGTATGTATTCCCTTCTTAAAACCTTTTTTGGTTGAGTAGGTATTTAATTTTTCAATGTTATGTATGTCTTTAAAAAACATAATTTCCTTAACAGACATGTTAGTTTCGAAGCCAAACAAATTTTTATGTTAATTAAGTTATTTCATTGTAATTATTAAACACTTATCATTCAATCATAATAACTGAAAATAAAAGTGCATAAAACACACCTTGGCAGTAAAACTGACGTATTTTTAAATTCGCGAGACTTCAGTAGGTACTTATACGTACCTAGATATATTTATGTACATATATATATTATGTACAATCTACACCCTTATAAAAAGAAAAAAAAGGATTTTTGTTTTAAATATTTATGATTGTTTGGTTTTTTCTTTGATTTTAAACTTTAAGCAAACTTTTAAAATCTCTTGGACAAAAATAAGCTTGTTACGTAGTAGTTTTTTTTTAATTATTAAAATTGCAAATACGAAAGAGTATACTTTCCCAATTTTTTTTATCATCTTACCTTCATGTTATAAAAAGATCAATATACACTGTACTTAGTGTACCAATGCGGTGCCCTATGCACCACTGGGTTTGGATAAGAGAAAGTGATTGTAGTACATAAAATAAGTGTCATTTACAATTTGACATCTCAACAGAGACGAGAAGTTTGGAAGGGAATATGGATATCTAGGCGCTTACAGGGCTTATGACCTGTCATTGGCTGGGTTAAGTGGCCACTTGATGTATTACAACATTCCCCATTTCACCTAGTATTTGATATCCACATCTGTCAATTATCAGAACTTGTATATATACAGTGAAATGGCGCGACGCTTCACATGCGAACACTCTCTGTCATCCATTGAGAAAATTGCTAAGCATTTTAGCAGAAACCTTTATATGATTGCAAGTGAGATTCTTACCGAATTATATCACCTACTAGGAAACGCCTGAAGATGAATCTTCAATTTGTTATGCTGCTTATAACTTTTACCAACTCAAAATGTTGTTTATAAATCTCATTTATTTATGCATATTATCTGAATAAATATTATTCAGATAATATGCAGTGTCCCTTAATTTTTGTCTAAAAATTCAACTAGTACTACTTTCCCTTATCCACTCCCAATGGTGCATAGGGCGCTGCATTGGTACACCAAATGCAGTGTATCTCGATCATTTTCTTGCATGAAGGTAGAATGATCGGTCTTACGCTTCAGTACCAGTCCCAGGTATCACACGCGAAATATTAAAATGAAAATCACATGCAAGTAAACTCCCTACGGGAATCAAACCCGCGACCTCATGCACGGTATCCCAATGCGCTACCACTATGCTCCGAGGCGGACAATATGCTAAGTCTAAACATCCCAAATATATATTTTTTAAAATATTTTAGCCCATGTCAGTTTTATCATTTAGCGTTATAATTTTCTATCGCAAACCAGTAATATATCATTTTCCATTGGCGTACTTGTAGAAGTGTTAGATTGATATTTTTATTAGGTAGATAAATAAAAAAATTGCTCAGATACAGGAAGAGTTTATGATTTATGTATTATCAGTGCAGACACGCACACAATGCAATCAGAAATTAGTATGCTTAATAGGAAATAGGTATGCATTATGTTTGGTGAAATCTATATTCATTCAAACCAACTCAACTTACACACATATTTTCTGATCCAATAAAAATGGTGCTAGTACTTATAACAATAATAACAAAGTTTTTATTCCAGACCTTAAGGTGATGAGGCCTCTAAGGTTCATAAAAAAAAATACGATACGGAAAAATCACGTTTTTTTTATTTTAAAATTGATTAGTCATAGAAACACTTTTTTAAGGAAGCATGGGTAATTAGTATCGCCAATTTTATCACAATATTTGTCGTTACGAACATTCTCATACAAAATGTCAATGCTTCTAACATGGAAAATTCTGGAATATTAGATTTGGTTGAATATTTACCATTTTATTTCAATATTAGTCGAGTAAATACAAGGGTTTTTACTTAATAATGTTGGTATTTCATGAGTTTGAATTTTCATGGGAGTTGGATCCTGAGAAAAACCTAAATTTGCAATATCACATTAAACAAAAATTGTATTATGGTGAAAATTATTATATTCATATCCAAGAACACTTAACAGTAAATTATGGTACACAAGAAATCCTTACTTTTATGTAAAAAACACATATAAGTGTATAAAACGAGACGTCGCGCGTCGGTATATTTAAAATATTCAATATTTATATACCAACTCAATATTTATGTTTTTTCTAGGGTTTATCATTACCATGGTTAAATCGATTTAAAATAAGCCATTATGTACAAAATCATCAGTTTTCTATTTGTCGTTCAACCTTAAAATTTAATTGTATTGCTTTGTTGGCTAATTTTTAATTAGAAATCGGGGTTTTCCGAGTATTTATCTTTTATTTTCTAACATTATCTCCCGACGTGCAATTAATGCAACTTACTCCGTTCAAACAAAAATAACTTCTTTGTATATTCCTGATTTTAAGAGTAAATATTGTGATTTTATAATTTCCACAAAATCTGAACTTACGGCGTCTGTGCACCCATATGTTTGTTTTAAGAACTTATTTATGTACACTGTCAATACCTACGCAGGGTTGCCTTAAGGTACTAAAGGGCCGTAATAAATTTATCAAAGGTAATGTAGGGGAAAACGAGATATTATTGCGATAAAGCTAATATTGTGACACTTTTGAAAAAAGGTCACAGAATTACCAATCGTAATGACCGAGCTAAACGTAACATACTGGTTATTGAACGAGACATCACAGTCCGTCTTGTAGTTTAGTGGCTTTCACGTATGTGTTCCCGTGTTCGATTCCCGGTAGGATCAATATGAAATAGTATTTTATTTGAATGTGGATTTTCACATTGAAATTTCTAAATTGGTATCTTTGACTGCCACTGAAGTTTAAGTATCGATCATTTGTCTTCCTGTAAAAAACGTTCAAGATACGTACATTGCATTTGGTGTACCAATTTCCAGCCCTATGCATCATTAGGTAAAGATAATGGAAAGGAAACCATATGTAGTTACCTTGGTACAAACTCATTCATGGCTGTATTCGTACTCACAGCTCATCACAGACACTATCGACGTGCTAATAAGCGACGTGATAACGATTTCTCACCACGGATGTTTAACGTTTTCGCGATCACAATGAAACATCCGTTAAAAGTAATCGATCGGGATTATTAATTACCGCTTTAAATATGGAAAATACGTCAAAACTGAAAGTAAAGTAAAATAATTTAGTTTTATAGAGTTTTAATTGTTTGTGCACAGTTTATCGTGCCATTTATTTGCTTTAAATCAATTTGAGAAAGCAATAAAACGAAATATTTGTCAAAGTATGCCTTTCATCTATGGTGCTTGGCAACGCGACCGTGATATAAACGTATGTTAACAAATGCCTAGCACGTTTTTAAGCACGTCGACAATCATCTGTGATTGAGCTACAGGAAGAGAATCTAGTCATCTTGCAAAGTCAATAAAAACTTTTTTTAACTGCTAAGAATTATTCAATTGTAGGTTGCTAAAGAATTTATTTAAAAATTATTTACAATTATTTTATCTTTTAAAACAAAATTATATTTTGTTTAGGATTGACTGAGAATAGTTAATCAGTATTCCTAGGCATCACACTTCCTTTTTTACGAAATCACTCACTGTCCAGGCTGCAAGACTATGAAACGATTTACCACGGGATGTGAAAGATGCGCCCTCCTTATTTGTTTTTAAGAAACATCTGAAGCATTACTACCTCTCCTCAAACCTTTAAAACATCCTTCATTCATCCTTCCTTCCTTCCTCTATACCATTTCCCGTTGTCATATTTTTGTGTAAATAATGCAATGTAATTTTTAAGCTTTATCTTCCCACCAATAAAATCGGTACAGTAATTATTATCACTGAAATAACTAAGGGTTGGTTGGAAGATATTGCTTAAAAGCAATAAGCCCGCCCTTGTACACTTGCCATGTAATTGTGCATGAAGTTTTAAATAGATAAATATATGTTCATAATTTTGGCCGATATAAAATCGATAAAATTACAAAAAAAAAAAAAAAATCGAAAACTCGATTCCTAACTACGTCCGGAGGGTCCGACGCCTTGCGAGGTACCCGTTTGCACAGCGCGAGTGTAAACAGTACAACGGTGGAGCTTGTGGGTGTATTGGATGTGAATATACTTAGTGAAAGCTATTATATTCGCTACCCTGTTCTGGACTGCAATCGCCAACATACCTACATATAGATGTATCGCAATGACGCGTAAAGAGAATTAAATGATTGACGTCATATTTCGATGCTATCCCTATCCTTGAGCTAAATACTTACATAATATTATGTCATTTCACCATAAATGACAAAATATTAAAAGGACAGATTGGTCGGGTATGTTTCTACTAAATAATAGTACATTAATTACCCCCTTCAAAACCGGCTATCTCTGTATAACATATTATGCTGCATACTGCTTTGTTAGTCCAGGTCATCACTTTACTAAGATTGCAGCTTCAGTACCGAATTAATAGTTAGGTAACAGCGGGTTTTCCGGTGGTATTCAAAGTTCGAAAACCCCCAGAAAACGTTATCTTTATTGCAAATGTAATTGAAGTTTCCGTCACTAACTTCTAACTAGAGCTTTTCTAACATTTTTAAAATCTTGTTTGCCGTATGAAAATATGAATATTTATGGAAAATGGTGTTTTAAATATTCTGAAATACTTAATTATCTATAAAAATATTACAAAATTTTACTAAAATACTACATTTTCGGTACAGAAAACTGGGTTTTAGGCTTCGAGCAAAAATTACTAATCAGCAGAAGGGACGTTTCCATACAAATTTTCTACGAATATACGTATCCTAGGGTTAATTTCATAACAACACTTTGATAAGAGGCTTTATGATTATTGAATTTGTAGATTTTGTAAAATTTTATTGTTCTTCACTATCCTTCCGTATATCCTCCAGGTACACACTACAATCTTTATGGATAAATTAAACGCCCTTAGGCAAAACAGTTTTTTGAATGGACATCTTCAAATAATTCTATGAAGATATTGTTAAGAAAATATTTGATTAAAGGTACAAAAAATACACAACGTATTGTTATTAGACCCGTATATGGTTTTAGTGTTTTTTTTTTTCAAATTTAATTATCTTTTTACATTGCCGATTTTTATAGTTTAATTTATGATTTAAATTAGGCATACATACCGTCATAAGTGGGTTTTTTTTTTGGTTAGTCAGTTATTAAGAAAAATATTTGTTCACACTTCAGATTATAAATAGGTAAATAAGAGCCACTTTTTGAAAAGCTACATTTAAAAATAAGAATCTAATCCTTGCGGGTTGCTTTATTTGCAGATTAATATTAAAAATATTACTAATGTCATCTTTTTATTTATTTAAAGAAGATGTCTTCAAGTACTACTACTTTTTCCCCTTGTTTGCACCTAATTGTGCATAAGGCAATGCATTGGTGAGTGCAGTATAATTTGATAATTTATTACATGAAGTCAAGATAATTATTGTCTTCTATTTATACTTTCCCTCGAGACTCGAGTGTTCAAACAATGCATTCTGCCCGTCCTTACTTATGGCGCGGAAACAATGACTCTGACCAAGCAATCCTCCCATAGGTTGCAAGTTGCACAGAGGAGCATGGAGAGGATTATGCTTGGAATAACATTGAGAGACCGAAAAAGGAACGATTGGATCCGACGCCAGACAAAGGTCTGCGACGTGGTGGAGCGAACTGCTTGGTTGAAGTGGAAACGGGCCGGTCACATAGCCAGAATGACGGACGACAGATGGACGAAACGCGTTCTGGTGTGGAGACCGAGAAATCAGAGGCCTCAAGGACGTCCACCGATGAGATGGGTGGACGACATCAGGAAGTCTGCTGGAAGACAGTGGTAGGGGGCGGCGCAGGATCGGGAGGAGTGGAGACGGCAGGGGGAGGCCTATGTCCAGCAGTGGACCTCAACGGGCTGAAATGATGATGATGATGATGATCTATACTTTTATCAATAAATAGTAATCCCACGACAACGTCTTTTGTAATTTTGGTTGATTATTTATTGATCGGTTATAATTATAATACATTTTTATACGTACGTTGATACATAAAATACCAAATTACGAAAAAAAAAAAATATTATTCATTTTTAATATTATAAAATATTTTTTTACATTCGTGTGTTATCCTAACAACGCCACGCCTGTCAAACACTGTTTATCAAATAAACAATTTAATTAATTAATTGAAAAAATAATTACTTGAGAAATATTAATTTATTGGGTGTCTGTGACAGCCCTGATTTGGCAAATCAGCAGGTGATAAAAGTGGGACCGTCACTGGCGCGCCCCATAAGCCGACATTATCAGCGCTATCATCAGACATGGCGCTCTCTCTACAGTCGCTTAAGAAAGTGGCGATCCTGTGACAATTGATAAAGAGCTTCAATTCTGTGATAATTTCCTGAGATTATTTTGTGACTTGATAAAACTTAGTAAAACGGCAGATTTGCGGTAGTTGCTTATAGCTGCAATTCTGTGACAATTGATTAAGAGCTTCATTTCTGTGATAAATTGTCTGTCAGATAGTATTATGTGATTATCGCTTATTTAAGAGGTAGTTATGCCAAAATTTAATAGAGCTGCAATTTTGTGACAATTTGATTAAGAGCCGCAATCTGTGATAATTGCCCGAGAGCTATTCTTTTGTGGCTTAATACTAAGCAAAACAACAGATTTGCGGTAATTGATTAGAGCTGCAATTCCGTGACGGTTGATTAAGAGCTACAATTCTGTGATAATTGCCTGAAAGCATGCTTTTGCGACTTGATAAAACTAAGTAAATCGACAGA
>JAGVSP010001386.1:0-125365 GCA_022494985.1 Micrasema minimum | reverse complement strand
TTTTTACTTTTTTGTTTGCCAGCGAGATTCTAAAAGCTTTAAAAATGTAGGGCGGAATGGGAAAAGGTGCAAAAAAGTTACTACTACTACCACTACTACTTTCCTATATCCGTACCCAATGGTGCATAGGGCACTGCATCGGTACACCAAGTGCAGTGTTTTACTGTCCATTTTATTACATGAAGGTAAGATGATCAGTCATACGCTTCAATACCAGTCCAAGGTATCACACATGAAATATTAATATGAAAGTCACAAAAAAGTTGACTAGTGTTATTTCGCATATAAAAAATAGACTTCATAATAACGTAATGTGTAAGAGTTCCCGCCAAAGTAAGTTTATCTTTTGGCTCAATGCAACACCATGTTGTTAGACAGTTAATTATACCTTACTACACTTTATTTTTATGTAACAAATTAGCTAAAAAGTGATTTACTCTATTAGTGTAGTGTTATCTGATTTGCAAATTCACGTGCATTCAGCAAAACTAAAATCATTACAAAATTCAATTGCTGTAAATATTCAAGAAGATAACGGAACATAAAATATTGCAATTAGTTGAATCAAGAAAATTAGACTTTCGAATTCCGGGTTTTACCGGTAAAAATACTAAAAACAAATAAAAATAACAAAAACATTTGATGTGTGTCCAAATACTTGAAGACAAAAACTGGATTTCACCCATTACGGGCTAATAATTACAATTTGACATCTCAACAGAGATGAGAAGTTTTCACTGTATATTTACTTACTAACTAACCATCACGCCATTTCCCTGTAGGGGTAGGCAGAGAGGATAGAACGCCATACCGCTCTGTCCTGACATACTTCCTTTGCTCCCTCTACATCATACATCTTCTCATGCACATACGCCGATTATTCCTGCTTTTCACATGTACTTGTACTTGGTCATGCCATGTCTTTCTCGGCCTTCCTCGGCTTCTACATCCAGGCGCACTTGCATTTAAACTTCTTTTAGCCGTTCTTATTTTACTGTATATTTACAAGTTCTGATAATTGGCAGATATGGATATCAAATACCAGGTGAAATGGGGAATGTTTTAATACATCAAGTGGCCACTTAACCCGACCAATGACAGGTCATGGGCCCTGTAAACGCCTAGATATCCATATTCCCTTCCAAACTTTGTTGAGATGTCAAATTGTAAAAATAGCACATTTGGCTACCGTGTATGTTGTCGTGGGTTCGATTCCCGTAGGGGGTCAACATGAAATATTTGTTTAAATATGGTTTCACATATTATAATGTCTCATATGTGATACCTCGGACTGGCTCTTAAGCGTAAGATTTCACGATGATCAAGATTCGCTGCATTAGATGTACCAATACAGTGCCCTATGTACCATTGAAAATAGTAAGTAGTAGAAGGTTGAACTAAATAGGCTAAATGAAGCGGTGTGTACATTTCAATTTACAATTATACCAAAATTCAATACAGAAATAAATATTAAATTATTAAAATTTAATTTGGAATAGTAAAAAAAAATTTTTTTACATGGATTAATTTTTATTTTGGGACATTGAGTATGCCAATTAATAATATAATTTTTCGAAGAGTGTTCTACTTTAAATTCATTTCTTTGTTCCATTTTATAAATTGTATTTATTTATACACCGTGTCCCACGATGAGACCGCGAAACTCCGGAGGGTGATTGTTCATGGTATCCTGTGAAAAAAGTTTTTTGATCCGGGCATTTTTAATAATTAATTTAAAAAAAGTATTAATAAAAAGCGACTATGTAATACTGGCTTCTGTTTGAAATGCTAGCGGTGGCGGGGTGGCGGTGGGCGGGGAGGAGTGGGGGTCCGCTCTGATCACCGAACGCCTTGCCTTGTGCGGACATTCAAAATTCGAATTTCATATCTGAAATTGGTGCAGGTCACGTGGTGTTAGCCAGTTCAAAAATGGACGGTATTACACGCGTGAATTTTTATTCATATTTTAATCATTTTTTTAAGAAATTAGAATTGAGTTTTTTGAAAAACTTTATTAAGATTTTTTTCTCAGAATATCATGAATAATCACCAACGGTGTATAAACCGAGGCTTGCACCCACCACCTCAAAGTTTGAAATAAAAACGTTACTATTATTTCGCATTTTCCAGTTTTCGCATTGCAGTTTTACTATAATCCTCGAATCGCTATGTGCATATTTTTTTGTTGCTGTTTCATAGTAAACATTTCGAAGCAATCATTCTATTTTCAAACGTGCTTGTTATCATATTGAACACTAACGCCATCTTTTAAAAAGTTGTAAAAGATGGTTACGTATATTATGCATCATACATTCACCTAACCATATTAATCTGATGGTAATTAATTCTATGCAATATTACGTGAAGCTCTAATTATTATTCATTTGAATTTCTTTTTTTAATACCTACTGTTTTCAACTTTTTGCCGGTAGATGGCGGTAAAAATGTACGAATAATTTTATTTTTATTTCGTTGTCATACGACCAAAAGAAATCATTTGTTTAACTTTAATTTTATTAGATATTATTAGGCGTTCCTGGGCGTTCACTGTTGACAATCCGTCATCAGAATCCTCTCCGTAATTTAAATAGTATGTATTCCTCGTCATCATCATACCATATCCGCTCCTTATGTGGTGCATATGGAATCCACAAACTGCCTCCCGGCCGCCAGCTCCCGTGCATCCTCCCAAGTCAAGTCCACGTCCCGCAGCTCTGACAACAGTGGACGACCAGGACGCCGAGTACTTGATACCTTGTAAAATAGGCAAGCATGGTGGCGGCTCTCGGGAGGCATACGTAGTATATGGCCTAGCCAGCCGGAACGCCTTCGCCGGATGACAGTAGATACCATGGATTCCTACGTTTTTATTTAACAAACAAATCTAAATTTAAGAAATCAAGAGAGAGAAGCTGACCGGTGATCAAAAAGACTCAGGTTTAAATCCTGGAGTGAACGGTTATTTATGTTCAAGTGATTTGATGTATGCACATAGCAACTGTGTTTTTTTTCTATCTTACTCTTGATTTGTTAAATAAAAACGTGAAAATGTTTGGCATTTTAAAATCATCGCTTCATTCGTAGATGAATAAAGATAAAATTATATTTTGTATTCTGCTTCAAAAAACAAAACAAAGCAAATATTTTTTAACAGTCTCTCTCCACCAACAACTATGTTAATGCATGCATCTAAGATAATTTATCCACATGATAAATGTGCAAGCAAATGCAATATAATGACCGGTGGTTATTATCTATGTAGTTATTAAAGTACCGCTGCTCTGCTGAGTACGTTATGAGTGGTCAAATTAGTGATCAGAAATGCAAGAACAGCGCTCTCATTTGGAATAAATAGATTGACTTAGCTGCAGAAACATATCAAATATCAAGTACACGTGCATTTTTAAAATTGAATTATTTTCAATTCACATTGTAAGTACGTATTTTCGTCATTGTTTAGCTGTAAAAACGTTTTAAATTTATTTTGATGTTTAACATCGCACTTTGTATTGTTTGAATCATATAGTAGGTACCTAAGTATACACCGTATAACAAAACTCGATGTATAAGTGGGAAACCAGTGAATAAACGTCATATTTGGAGTCGATTTTGAAGAAAAACTTTTTTTTATTTGACTCTTAGTTTTCGAGAAAGTTGAGATAATTTTTTTTCGATAAATTTTTGCAAATTGTTATCAACCATCGTGTATTTAGTCAAATCAATACTATTCACAAAAAAAAACAAAATTTAAAACAGCATTTTAATATGAATTTGTGCAATTTTACTTAATCTGCAGAACCTACTAATGAAAGCTTTAAAAATAAAATTAAAGCTCAGATTTAAGTCACGTTACACATTCGACTACAATATGTATATTCACCAGTTTTCGGGTTGTACTACGAATTTTGTTACTCCATGTATATGCGAAATGTCTCGTTTACAGACATCTTTAAAACCGTAATACGCATGAAAATGATCCCTCATTTTTATTTATCTTATAAACCAAAACCTTCTGAATTAATTAAAATCAATAAAATTTCCTTTTATAGTAAAACTAACATTAATCACGCATTATGCATACAATGTTTTCTATATAATACGAGTAATTTTGTAAAGGTTTTTTGTTTCTCGAGTTTTGCGTTTACTAGAAATAGGTTTATTTGGAGTTTGTAATAGTGACCTTCACGAAATGAGGCCAATAGTGCAGTTATGCACCAAATGCAGTTGTAACTGCACAACTTGTTATATGTAGTTCCTACATAATAGTCGTGACCGTGCTTCAAATATTATCTACTTTATGTAAGAAACTAGTTGTAAGTGATTCTAGAGAGGAAAAATTTGTACATAAGTAATAAGTATAGGGACCCATTTAAATGAAAAAACTTTGTTTTTACTAATTTTTTATTATTAACCAAACCCCCGACCGGTTTCGAGGCAACCGTGTCTTTTTTTCAAGGGCACAAGAATTTTAAAAAATTTTTTTTTTTTTAATCCGGTTAAAAAGTAGTTAAAAACAAAGTTTTTTCATTTAAATAGTTTATAATAAATAACTACAAAGTGAGTGCTTCTAACATAAATATACATTTTGCATTAAATACTTCGGACCCTGACTGACCGAGCGATAAAATAAAATTGATGTAAGTTTAAATGTAAATGTATTTAAAGTTTAAATATATTTTCTATTTTACGTTTTTACAACCATCATCATTAGTTTACGCGTAATCCTCGATTAATTTTGTCATATATAACGTATATTGTTTGATCTGCGTCATCGATACACGAATTATTTTTTTTTAAATTATAATTTAGAGCGTCCACTTTCTAAAAATATAGAGTTACTGCAGAACAAACTATCAAACACACGTTAGACGAGTTTATTTGGATTTAATTATGTGTTATTATGGTTATTACTGTTGACAATTCGTCGGCAGTTTGGGTCAGAGCTGCGGGACGTGGACTTGACTTGGGAGGATGCACAGGAGCTGGCGGCCTGGAGGCAGTTTGTGGATTCCATATGCTCCACATATTGAGCGGATATGGTATGATGATGATGATAATTATATTTTATTCTAAATTTTTTGCCATATAACGTAGATTGCTTAACCTACGTCAACCATACATGAATGAATATTTTTTTCGTGTTATTGTCTATTTACTGTTTTGCCTAAGTTTTGGCCTAAAAAAGTGCACCGGAAGTACCCATTTTTCTCGTTTTCCGACAAATGGATTCTCACGAAATTTTTACATATAGCTTTTGTCGAAGATGACTAATGTATGATTGATTTGTTCGTGTATCTTACGACGTTGGTATACCTACGGTCGGCCGGCGGATTATAACATAAATTTCGCAATAGATCTAATTTTAAAATACTTGCTTAAATTGATTTTAATAGTTGTATATTACATTGGTTTTTTTAAGCCTATTTTAAAAAACGTATTTATATATACTCGTATAATATAATTTTTCTAGAAGATCTGTAGTGTTTTTCACTCGAAATATATCTCCGGTGCACACATTCTTAGTAAGTATCCGAAAAATTTATCCATAAATATGCAGAATGTGTGCTCTGGACTCCGATTACAAAAAAAAGGATTACAGGCAAAAATCTCTTTGAAAATATACCGACTACTATCATATACGCGATACATATCGATAGAAGTTAAAGCTTGTAATCTGGGCTAAGTACGATAAATACTCATATTGATCTCGTATTGACTTATAGATACATTCATGATCATGATCCCAGTGTAGATTTCTATTATACGTTAATGTTTACTTTAAATCTCGTAAGTAGACAATAATTTAGAATATATCTGGTCAAAAATAACTCTCCCGCATTAATAGTATGTAGTGTATGGTATTTTTTTATCATCTCGGTTAAAAAAGAGCAGCGAAGTCATTAAGGTTCTTAGTACGAATGCTCGTGCTCGAATTTCGGTATTTTCCGCTACTCATACATTTGCAAACGGTGTACACGCACACACTCTTTCGTTTTTCAGGGTCGAAACAACACGACGCGTGACACACGAATAAACGACAATTGATAATATACATACAACCCACATATATGCGTCACAACTGCGATGTTTATAATTAATTGTTGGTAATCTAGGCCCTGGAAGACATATACCAAAAGGATCGAATGATTTATTTACAACATTTTTACTCCCATAAACACTTTTCCAACCGTATTGCAGTAAAATATTCAAATCTAAATTTTAAATTCTACACAACAAATGCATCTCATTCACATTCTGCTGTCAGGTGTCTCACTAGGTTTTGATTTCAATAACATCAAAAAAATAAATAACTACTAAATCCAACGGTAACGGAAAACGCAACAGACCATATTGATGAATTCCCAATTTTTAATTAGTCTTTCAACATTTTGGGTGTGTTCAAATACTTGTACACAAATCTGGGTTTATTCCATGACGGGAGTTGGTATATATTTCATTTTTATATCTCTACAAAGATAAAGTAGATTTTTTTACAAATTCGGGAATATGGATATTCAATCAATCAATAATAAAATAAACACACATTTTGACTGTGTCCAAATACTTGTAAACAAAAACTGGATTTCATCCATTACGGCTAATAATTACAATTTGACATCTCAAACAGAGACGATAAGTTTTGAAAGGAATATGGATATCTAGGCGTTTACAGGGGCTTATGACCTCAATACCTCATTATTAACGCATCATCACTCGCCATTAATTAAGGTTGTATCATCTGCAAACAAATACATTTCGCAATATTGGGTAAATTTTTTTTGACTATTTGTATAAATTAAAATTCTCATTTGGTCCAAGAATTAACCCTTGGGCGACTCTGGTTTCTAGAGACTTCTCGTCGCTTAGGGTTTTGTTCATTTTTACTTTCATTTTTCTATTGTGTTAGATAGTCTTGTAGAAGTAATTTTTATATTTCCTCGTATTCCGTTTTGTCCATAACCTCGTTACCTAAAAATAATACTCATCATCATTTTAATGAAAAAATGTAATTCAACCATCTTGGATCTGAAAATAAACGCTAAATTCGAAATCAGAGGCCCCGAAGACCATTAAAAACGATACCCAACATCATTTTATGAAAAAAAAGTTGCGTCCGCCATCTTGGATCCAAAATAAACGCTATATTCGAAATCAGAGCTCATAAAAACCATTAAAACGATACCCAACATCATTTTATGAAAAAAAGTTGCGTCCGCCATCTTGAATCCGAAAATAAGCGCTAGCTAATAAAAACCCTTTAAACGATACCCCACATAATTTTTTTTTAAAAGTGGCGTCCGCCATCTTGGATTTAAAAATTAACGCTAGATTCGTAATCTGGGCCTTTAAAAACCCTTTAAACGATATCCCACATAATTTTTTGAAAAAAGTGGCGTCCACCATCTTGGATTTAAAAATAAACGCTAGATTCGTAATCAGGGCCCTTAAAAACCCTTTAAACGATACCCCACATCATTTTATGAAAATAAAAAAAAAATAAGGTGTGCGTCGGACCACACGGTGGAAAGTTATACTTCTTTGGCCATTCTCATACACCCACTCACGCACACAAAACAGACAGGATATATAAAATGAAAATATAAGACATTTTTCAATATTTATTCAATATATTTCTATTTCAATATATTATACGTGACTTCATTATTATATTATACACCTATTATTATCATTATCAGTTATTTCTTCTACCAATAAAAGTATCGATACTTGTATCAAAACAAGTATCAGATACAAGCATCAGTGACTGTGGCGCCATTTTCTCTTAAGCGCCATTTTCTCTTAAAAATCAGCGTGACGCGGTTTCTCGACCATTATCCCACCCCAAAGTGTCTAACGGGCGCAAAGAAGTATAACTTCAAAAAGTTGCGTCTGCCATCTTGGATCTGAAAATAAACGCTAGATTCGAAATCAGGGCCCTGAAAAACCCTTTAAATAGGATATGCGGACATCATTTTTTGAAAATAAGGTACGTCAGCCATCTTGGATCTGAAAATAAACACTAAATTCGAAATCAAGCCCCCGAGAACCATTAAAAACGATACCCCACATTCAATTTATGAAAGAAAAGTGGCGTCTACCATCTTGGATTAAAAAATAATCGCTAGATTCGAAAATCAGAGCCCCAAAAAATACTCTTTGAATGATACCCCACAATCATTTATGAAAAAAAAGTTGCGTACGCCATCTTGGATCCGAAAAATAAACACTATATTCGAAATCAGGGCCCCCGAAAACCATTTAAACGATACGTAACATCATTTTTATGAAAAAAAGTTGCGTCCGCCATCTTGTATTTAAAAATAAACGCTAGATTCGAAATCAGGGTCCCCTGAAAAAACATTTAAACGATACCCCACATCATTTTATGAAAAAAGTTTCATCCGCCATCTTGGATCCAAAAATAAACGCTATATTCGAAATCAGAGCCCCATAAACACCCTTTAAACGATACGCGACATCATATTTTGAAAAAAAGTTGCGTCCGCCATCTTGGAATAAAAAATAAACGCTAGATTCGAAATCAGGGCCCTGAAAACCCTTTAGACGATATGATGCGACATCATTTTTTGAAAAAGTGTGGTGTCCGCCATCTTGGAATAAAAAATATAAACGCTAGATTCTAAATCAGGCCCCCTGAAAACCCTTTAGACGATATGCGACATCATTTTTTGAAAAAAAGTGATGTCCGCCATCTTGGAATAAAAAATAAAACGCAAGATTCGTAATCAGGGCCCTTAAAAACCCCTTTAAACGATACCCCACATTATTTAATGAAAAAAAGGTGCGCCCCTTGCCATTTCGGAATTTAAAAAAAATCCATATGCTCTACATGGGAAGAAATTATGTAATGGTGATGATAATTATTTAAAAAAAAAACAAGAAAAATAATTTGGCATTCTACAAATAGAATTATATATCTTTCGGGAATTGTGCGAGTCCATATGCTCCCCATGTCCGCCTCGTAACATAGTGGTAGCGCATTTGGCTACCGTGCCATGGGGGTTGCGGGTTCGATTCCCGTCAAGATGAAATATTTATTTACATGTTATTTTCATATTAATATTTCCATGTGCGATACCTTGGACTGGTACTGAAGCGTAAGACTGATCATCCTACCTTCATGGCTCCCGATGACAAACGGCAAAAATTTTTATCGGGACGGCATTATTTTTGTTTTTCTAATGTTATGTTTATTTTCTCAATAAAGAACACTTCTCCATGTAATAAAATGGTCAATATACACTGTATTGCTGTACCGTTGGGTGCGGATAAGGAAAAGTAGTAATAGCATAAATATAAAGATTCTTGTAGCTGGAGAAGGAAAAAAACTGACACAGAATAATATAAAAACATTAAATAATGTTTCTCATATCAAATAAAATATTTATATTACTAAAAATACTTGATTTTTTCACCAATGGTTATAGTTATAACACCTGGTTTTGTGTACGTATACGCATTTTAAATTTTAGGACCAACGGACGTGACCTTCCCGTCCGAAAGCCGAATGGCGAATGACTTTTGAATTTTGAATCGGCTACTGATTCGAAACAAAATCTTACAATAGTAATTTGTATGAAAAAATCTTCAAAAAAAATAGCCTCTGTTTGACAACGTATTGCGGAAAAACTAAATTGTTTTTTGCCATTATTTTTGATTACAGGATGAATAATTATATTTTTAATAAACTGGTATTCTTTTAGAAATGAGGTGTCACTAATAAAGAAACGCCGGCCTAAACGCCACAACGCTATTCGAGAGTTTTTCATAAAATTCGCGAATTTTTTTGTGACGTAATTATAGTACTTAAAGAGAAAGGATTTTTAATCACAGGAACATCCATTATGTTGAGTAGCAAAAAACCATTTTTTTATCATAGAAATATAAAGTAATTACACATTTAAAAACCCAAAACGCCTAACCCTGTTTCGGATCGTTTCGGATCGTTTATCCTTAATGTCATTTAATAAGCTTTCAATTTCAACAAATACGATATATTAGTAAATTCTTTTCGCAAATTAATGGTGAATATATAAAAATAATTATACTGTAGCTTAATCACAGATGACTAATGTACGTGCCATAAGCGACGTAATAACGATTTTCTTACCCAACGGATGTTTAACGTATTCGCGATCACAATGGAACATCCGTTAAAAGTTATCGATACGGGATACTATTAAATACCAAGCTAATTTTCCCTATGGGAAATACGCCAAAAATGTAAGGACACAAGTAAAATAATTCAGTTTTATAGAGTTTTAAATTGTTTGTGCACTATTTATAATGCTATTTATTTGCTTTAATTCAATTTTAGAATGTGCAATAAAACGAAACATATATCAAAGTATGCCTTTCATCTATGGTGTTTGGCAATGCGACCGTGATATGAACGTATGTTCATTGTGATCGGTCAAACGCTTAGCACGTTTTTAAAAGCACGTCGACAATCATCTGTGATTGAGCTACAGATGTGTCAGGATGCTTCGAAAAAAATTTGGAGACAATTTAAAACGAAGCGCGACGTTTTAACATGGGGCATTTGATGACAAACTGTAGGATGTATGAATTTGTATGTAGAACTGAACGGCAGCTTAGCGGGACAATTTTTTAAAACAGTTTTTTTTAAGTATTTGTGTAATTTAAAAATTTTCATTATGAGTACTCTTGCCGTAAAATGATAATAATTTTTATATTGTTTGGTTAAAGAAAATTTTGAAATTTTTTATTAAAATAAATATTGGAAACCATTTGCATTCATCAAATCAACAGCTTAGGATAAAAAGCTTATAGCAATCGTAAATCAGAACAGTTCAGATCGAGTTTTTCAAGCATAATGACACCGTTTCGTATAAATTTACATAAATAGTATAGTACTAGTTCCAGGGGCGTGCTTTACAATCATCAACATTTATTGGTTTAAAAAAACATATTTTCGAGTGAAACCCAACATTCTGAGTACCTACATATTAAACTACTTTGATATTCAGAAGAATTTTAAATTTATTAAAAGATTTTTTCATCCCTAATAATCAGAAAAGACAGGTTAACAGGAACGTAAAAATTAAATACGGCTCCGCTGATTGTTCCTGTATTGATTACTGTACTGCAGTGGATATAAATTTGCCCTCACCAACCACCACATTTCTGTCCAAGAAACGTGTTTCTCCCTCTTTCCTGTGTCGAACAATTTTTTTTTAAAATAAAACTATAGAATTACATTTTTGCGATTTCCCAAATTATCCATAGGCTTAAATATTTGCTAAAGAACGTCGGAATTTTATGTGACAATAAAGAACACATAAAAATAATTTGCAATTTTGGATATGCGCTTAAGTTATAAAAATGTGGGATTTTAAAATCTTACTAGGCTTTTACTTTAGTCGCTTTAGTTGTGGCTGACCTGCATTACAATTATTATTACAAATAAAATATTTAAATACTCACACAATATTATTATTATAATTTGTAATAATTACTTAATTATTGAGGTTATGTAATTTTGTTACAGAAATGCCTCTTTGTATATAGTGCAGTAGAAATAAACATCATTCAGTAGAGTGAAAGAAACGCATAGCCGACTTTTTTATTTTAGAAATATGATATTATAATACAAACAGGTACGCCCCTGATATACTCACGTCTTAATTAACAACTGTTAATAATAGGTTAAGAGTTATGAGAGTTGAGATTCACGATTCACCATACTCTGTGTAGTCGAGTTAATATAAGATTTTAGATTGCATTAAAGACACTTCAGCAAAGTGGTTTTTTATCATATTATAGTGTTGCCATATTGCCAAAGCATTTTTCGTGATTTCGAATTTTTATGGGAGTTGGATCCTGAGAAATACCTAAATTAGCTATTTTACGCAAAAAAAGATCTTATGGTGATAATTAATATAACACCTCACAATAAATTATGGTACACAAGAAATCCCCATTTTTAGGTATAAGTGTATTAAACGAGCCATAAAATCGCACTCGGAGATTTCAAATATACAATATTAGATATTATTGATATCCCAACGGAGACAGGAAAACTCTGGAAACAAATGTGGATCTAAGCGTTTACAGGGCTTATGACCCGTCATTGGCCGGGTTAAGTGGCCACTTGATGTATTACAACATTCCCATTCCGCCCATCATCTGATTACCATATAATTATGTCAATTTTTTTAAACTTGTATATATTGAACTCTTCTGGTAAGTAATTAAGTTCGGATGAGCCTTACCTACACCAATAAAGATTGATTGCCAAAATGCTTAACAATCTTCTCAACAGATGTCACCAGTGAGAAATTCACTATTAATGTGATATTACTAGAGCTCAGTTTCAAAAATGTGTCATATTATATGGTTATCAGATGATGGACGGAATGGGGAATGTTGTAATATATTAATGATATCCCAACATAGACAGAGAAACTTTGGAAACGAATGTGGGTTTTTTAAGAGTTTCTCTGTCTCTGTTGGGATATCAATAATATCTGATATCAGACCAGCATGGGTATAATCAGTAATTTGTCTACAAGTATTTGTACACGTTCAAAATGTTCTTAATGTCAATAAGAAAATCAAATCAAGTGGCCACTTAATCCAGCCAATGACAGGTCAAGCCCTGTAAACGCTTAGATAAAACACATTCGTTTCCAGAGTTTCTCTGTCTCTGTTGGGATATCAATAATATCTGATACAAGCCCAGCTTGGGTATAATTCAGTAATTTGTCTACAAGTATTTGTACACATTTAAAATGTTGTATACAATATTAACACAATATTTTATTTTTATCCAGAGAGTATAATAATTACCATAGTATAATCGATTTAAAAGAAGCCGTTATGTACAAAACCACCAGTTCTCCATTTTCAAATAACCTTAAAAAAAAATGTTTTTTGCTTTATTGGTTAATTATGAATTAGAAATCGGGATAATAATTGTCCATTTTATTTTCCAAGTATTTTATTAATTATATCGAATTACTCGATGTACAAGCGGGAAACCAGCAATTCACAAAATATTTTGAGATTTAAAAAATTGTTTTTTTTTTTTTTTAATTTTCAAAAAAAAAACATAATATCAACAAACATAAGGAAAATCAACAAAAATCCCACCAAGGCCTGTTTGTGGGTATACTATGAATGTCAATGTGAATTTGTTCACACTCTTTCATTTCGAGAAAATTGATTAAGAAGTTTTTTTTTTTCGATAAATTTTTGAATTTAATTGAATTTAAATCAAAGAAATATCATTTATTTAGTCAATTTACGATCAGGATACACTGCACTTGGTGTACCAATGGAGTGCCCTATGCACCATTGGTTGCGGATAAGGGAAAGTAGTAGTATTTAGTCAAATTAATACTATTCATAAAGAAAACAAAATACAAAATCGGATTTTAACAAGAATATTTACGAAAGCTTTTATAAGAAGGATTTTTTTTCAATCTAGAATCATCGTTTTCATAATTTTTTTTTCGAATTGTTTGAATTATTTATTACCTTGGAGTCAGTCAATAAATTGCATAGTAACTTTCATTTGGAGAGAGTAATAAAATTATTAATAAAATAAATCATTAGGTGACAGTTTATTGATTGGTTTCATTTAAAATAACAAGGTCGAATGTTTCCAATTTGTATGTAAAATGGACTTGAGAGTAAGCATTAAAAAACGAGTGGATTTGAGATCTACGAGTATGTGTAAAAAAATATTTATTTTCCGTTATAATTAGTTTTCATTTCTGTTAATAGCATTGATATTTAATGGGTTTAACGAAAGTTAGGTGCTTATAACGTTAAGCCTGTCATAGCGAATAAATACCTATCTAATGGTGCTAATCATAATAATAATAATATAAGCATTTTTTTATCAAACCTTTATTCCTAAATTAACAGTTCATAAGGAGTTACGGTACCAACCCTTATGTACGGAAGCGGAGCTCGGAGTTGGAAAAAAAAGACGAAAGTAGATTGAAAGCTAATAAAATGCGATTGTGGGGTAAAACATTGTGAAAAACGTTGAAAGATCTGAGGTGGATATCCGTGAAAGAAAAGATTGATTTAAAGACAATGGTGTTTTTTATAAAATTCCAAATGGTCTATTACCAGGTTATTTTATGACAAACGTTCAGTTTAACACCAGAATTAAAAATAATTTGAAGACAATTAATAGATCTAAGACATGTACTCAGAACAGTATAATGCACAAAGGAGTCAATAAATATAATATATAACTCCCTGAGACCGTCAAAGAAGTGAACGGAATAAATGAGTTTAGAAGGCACCTCTGTAGTGATAAAATAATATTATAAGAACCTTAAAATGTAATTTCATTATGAATTATTATTAAAATAATTAATAATAGTTAGATATAAATGTAAACAATATCAAAATTAAAGCAGAATGAAACGCTGAGATAAGCATTATCGACCAAATTAAATTAAATGATTGCAAAATGAAATGCGGATGAAAAACCAAATGAACAACGAATTATTTGGCAGGAGATAAACGAAATAATTTACCAAAACTCAATTGAATTTTTTTTTGTTATAAACACTTCTTGATTTGTAAAAATAGGTGAATATTTTAATTTCTAAATTAAAACACGAAAACCAAGTTGCATTTTGGAAATGCCTAAAATTGAAATTGACTAATTGGTTGGTTAAGATAAATAGGCGGTCAATAATCGATATTATCAACGAAATTACTTTATTATTCTGAAAAGGGTGATGAACATTTTTACATTAATTCAACATTTTAACATAACGTAGTCGATAGATCAATATATCTTTTCTCACAATTAACTACGGTTTTTTGTAATGCATGTAGTAGGTAATAACCACAGGAACTTTAACATTTAAACATCTCTAAACCAATTTTGACTTAGTGCGTTTTGGCAGAATGCCCACGATATGTAAGGTGTAAGGCTCACAAAACAGTCCCACATACATCGTATTTTAGCCAATTTTCTGTTATGAAACCTACATGTATTTTCACATACTTCAAAAGTATTTTTCTGTAGGTAAGCATTAGCTTTGAAGGTTAATGTAATGAATTAATGTTTTTTTCTGTGTGAACACCATAGTCTGCATGCATTATTATAAGTTCGTTGAACTGAAACGAGATACAGCTCACCGGAAGTTGATGAGGAGCATATTATTATTTATTTATGGTTCATATTATGGTATAGCAGGGCTCCGTGATGTCACAAAACAATATTATTGCAAAATCGGGAAATCATCAAAGCGTGAATCGTAAAAATCATCAGTTTCACTACACAAACGTCTAAAGGCTTTTGAATGTAATAAAACGGTTGGTTAGTTTGTCGTGGACACCAGTTGGATAATTATTATTTACTTATTTATTAATTTGGTTAGGAGCGGGAGGGGTGGCGGGTCAAAGGGGATGGGGGGGGGTGGTTCATATTGTGTTCTGTACAAACTTTAATAAAACTTGAATGGTACAATACACAAATACTACAATACACTAATAAAGTAGGGGATGGGGCTAGGGGGGTTATGAACAACTAAATATTGCACATTTACTATTTCTTACCGTTTAGAACTTTATTAAACACATTGCGTAATAATTCTTCCGGGCTTCCCCTTTTAAATTGGTGTTGGTTATAGGGGGGGGACCTTGCACCTTAGTAAGAACTTTCTTCCGGCTTGCTTCCCTCCAACACACTTAGTAAAGAAACTTTTTTTTTTTATTATACATGGCTTCTTTTCATCAAATTTCTAACACTTTATTAAAAATATTCCACAACACAAAATACAAATATTCACTATTCCCTCTTCCGCGGACCCAAAGTTTGAACTCAACGAAGAACTAGCTCTCAACTGTTCTAAAGATTTACAAACACTCTCCTTGGGAAAATGTCTTGTAGGAACACGAACGGTGGGATAATCTACATTTTTCTGTCTTTCGGGGCACAAATTAGAAGCTTTTTTCCTAATATACTTGCGAAGACGTAACGACAGCATGAAACGAATTCTTATATGCCGTTTGATATTTCTGTCGTATCTGATTTGTTCTTTGGTAACTTTGTTGTCTTTTATCCGTGGAGGGTTGGTCTTTTGTACCGTTTTCTTTTCATTTTGTTTTTGAGTTTTTTTATCTGTTCTAAATAATTATCATTTTTTGTTTTCGCTCTGAGCTCTATAGGGTCCATGTAGATTGGTTCTGATGATTCTTGCTCGTTGTTGAAGTTTGTTTTCCATCCTCTACTGAGAGACCAGTTACCATCGGATGTGGAAAAACTGATCTTTGACAGCTTACCTAGTGAGTTGTTTTCTGGATTTTCATTTCCATTTCTTTCGTATTTGAAATTGCTTCTGAAAGAATAAGCGTATCCTCTTCGCTTCATCCACGTATCGCAATTGTCTGGAGATCTATTCAGAGGAGAGTTTTCGAGCGAAACTTCTTTCGCGGTATCATTTTTAGGGGATTTATGCATTCTCCCGCCAAATAATCTTTCTTTTAGAACTTTGACAGCGAGAGTGCACTGTTGCCGTCTCAGGTTGTTTCTCTTCTCCTTCTCTCTCTGCAGCTCCCTCCTGATCTGGTCCTCTGTCATGGGAGACCAGTCTCCAGCCTCCGAGCAGCAGCATATTTCCTTCACGAACTGCACTAGCGCTGTACAGTACGACAGTGGGTCCTTCGCCATAGCTCACGTTACACAGTTCATTCTGGCTCAGAATTTAATTGAACTAGTATCGCAATCGATTGCATAGCACTTTTTCGCACAAGTTTTGAAATTTCTTATTGTCTAGACTGAAATGGTTCTGATAACAAATTAAGACAGGTCTCATTATAAATAATATTTGAAATTTAAAAAAAAAAACTTAAAATATTTTAGTCGATTACAGGTGTCTGTGTCTTTCCTTTCACTTCACATTACGCGAAGAGTAAAAAAGTTGATGCGTTGATTACAGTAACAATTTAAAATCGCGTGCTGGACAATACACATCACTACCAGATCATTGCACTTTATAGCAATCGACTGTAAATATTTATATATTATTGTAACAAATAATATCATTGTTTTCAAAAACTATTTCCAGTTTCCCTTATTTTTTTACCTTACACATTTAGATTTTTTTTGACATACTACATTAATATTAATTAATATATTTGTTATGGTATAATTTATTTCACTTAATTCCAGATATTCATTTCGAGTTACTATATTTTACTACTACTACTTTTCGTCATCCGTACCTAATGGTGCATAGGGCACTGCATTGGAACATCAAGTGTACTCTGTATTTTAACCAAACCAAAATAATCAAATCACCTTTGACCGCCTTATTATCAAAGCAAACATCCCTAACAACTACCGGTGTTTAACTGTTAACCTGAGTTTGAAGAATACATTTCCCCTTAACGTTTCAAGTTCTGGTAAAGGGGCAACTTGGGGTCACTTTGTCACAATTCACTGAGCACGTCATCACTTGCACTTGTTCCCTCCTGGAACTATTATCCTCACACAAACAGGTGACTATCCTCAAGTCAGGGCAGATACGGATTGAGTATTTCCCTCTTCTTTCACTGTTGGGTAGAAATCGGTAGGTACTGGCCACTGGCCGGCAGCGATGCGCATTCGTGCCTTGGTTAAATACACATAAATTATAAAAACATGTAAAAATTGCCGTTTGCACGGTACCGACTAGAGCGGTGAAGATGCGCGCCGAGGATTTTCTTCGTGTTTACAAGTTTTTCGCGTTGTTCTACCGTAAGACATCGCTCTCATGCGACTGAAGCCGGTGCCAGCAAAATGGAAAGTCAGATCCAAAAACAACTTATCAAAAATTCATACACTGGCCTAAAAACTGAAGCACCTCGGTGAAATTTTGATTTAGGGTTTGGCTCCGATTAAAGTAGACCGAACTAGAGACTCGACGACAGTCATTATCGGCGCTAACGATCGTTACTTCACCGAAATCGAAGCCCGCGCTACAGAATCTTGTTTATCACTCATTATCAAAGTGGCTCAAAACCGTAAGGAATAATGATCACTTTTTTTCTACGAGAACCGGCTTCGGGTAAAGTCGAATTCCGCGATGTTTGATGAACGAATGATCTGGAACAGAGATCGACTCAATTGTTTCGTCAATCGGTTAAAACTTGGAGATTTCTCCGCTTATCGGTCGGAGTACCTTTGGCGACTGCACCAGTCCTCGGCCTGTAGTATCAATTTCACTTTTCCGGTCACACTGATCTGATTATTGATTTACGGGCAAGAGTAAATAGTAAAAGTGATATCGAAAACTCGCGATAATTAGCGAGTCGATAGGGAAGTTTCTACACACACGCGAAGTGTTCTAGAGTTGTCAGGTGAACACGATCGGTCAGCGTGGAGTGATGGTACAGTATGTCCAGTTCATTGTTATCTATTGTCTCTGCCCCTTTCATTATGTATAAATTACCCCATTTTGTCGGCTGGTGAGGTCACCTCGGAACCAGGCGCAGGCGACCAGAATCGTGAGAAGGTTGTGAAGTTCAGTGCGTTGCACCGGAAAGCTCAAGTTTAAATTCATTGTTCTATTTTAAGCGTGACCAACTTACACATGTCGCGTGGATTTTATGGGTTTTTTTTTTCATTCCGTTTCCGGTAGACATAAACTAAACAAAATATATAACTTAACATACCTAAAATAAGATCATGACGGCTCTCAGTTGCATAAATATAAGTGGAGGAGATAAATTTAATAAAAACGCGTCAGAAAATGTTTGCTATTGAATTGGTTTAGGCCATGGATCAAGAAAGTTGCTACCATGACGTGTTAAAACAACAAAAATTATCATATATTTATTATATCGTTTATTTTACGTATTCCAACCAGCCAACAATAAAAATATAATCGTTAATCCATATTTGCTTTCTATGTGGAGCATTTGAATTTTATAAACAAATAGGTTTTTCAAATATTCAATTTGGCGGCCTCCGTAGCGTAATGGCTAAGACGCTGTACTCACGATGCGGAGGTTCCGGGTTCGATTCCCGGTGAGAACTCAAAAATCAAAAAAAGTGATTTTTCTCAAGCCTGGGTGTTTGTGACGTTGTTCCCCTCTGTAATTGGGCCATCTAGCCTGTTGAGGTGGTTAAAAAAATTTAAAAAAATAAATTAAAAAAATTTGTTCGTTTACCAATCTCACAACTTTGAGAGGAAATAGAGAGATACCGGATGTTGCAGTTGACCCTCGTGTCCGGTGCATGTGTTTGTATGTAAGTGTAGATAGGTAAGTACCTAGTATTTATATTAAAGTGTGTCTGGCGGGAATATATATCCACAAAGGTATGTAGATGACCAAAAATGCAAATTATTATAATGACGATAACACACAAAAGATAAATAGAAGAACGATTATTTATAAAAAAAAAATATTTATTTATTTTTTAAGATTACCAAGTAATTTAAATGAAATAATAATTGAAACCAAATGATAAACAAAAAAAAACATTTTATGGTTATCCATATTGGACCCAGGTTTATATGTCACGTAGGTGACACGAAATATTATTCAATATTATTTAGAAATTGATTGTGTTCATGAACATAAAAAATGTGAAAATAAGCCTAAATTATTGTCTAGAATTAGTATTGATTAAAGATAAGAATTATTTTTATATATTTATCACACTCACTCCCTCTCTCTCAACCTTACGATCACACTTGCACACACACCCTCTTCCTCACCATAACACACACACCCCCTCTCTACACTTAACTAACCATATTTTGCAATTATTGTTATTTGACTTTAGATTATAGTTTGTTACTTACACATTTTCTCCCACATATTATTTTGTTGGAACTCTGTTGTTGGCCTTTGATATGATTACTTAACCTTGTATCCTTAATAAAAGTTTCGATGTTGAGTTGTCTAATGAATACAATAAAATAAATAAACAAAAACATTTATACGTGTAATAACTGATAAATAATGGGTACGATACTAAATTGAATCAAATTGCACTGAGTCCGCATATCATCACTATAGTGATACTATAGTATTCATATGAAACAATTCTCATATAGTTTCTATAAGATTTGTTTCAAACAAATGCTCCTATGACTATCTGAAAGTGCAAATCTGCATGTGCAACAAAGTTTTCTTTGCAAGTCCAAAATGGAATAATGAAATTCATCGTTCTACTTTGCTACGTGCTGTGAATTTAGTTACGGATCTGCACTTTTACTATCGAACTAATATTTCATTGCTTTAGTGCAGTATTTCTCAAAGTGGGCGATATCGCCCCCTTGGGGCGCTGGTGGCCTAGAGGCGGGCAATAAGGGTCCCAGAAAAAAATGGGGGATGTTTAAGTGAAGTGAGAAATCGTTTGCATGTTACCGAACGCGGCGACTTGCAGCTTTTTTTGAGAAAATTCGAAAAAACTTGTTAAAAATCATCAGATTCATCCTTCAAATAAGTTGAGTTTTAAAATTAAAATTGATTATGTTTGTTTTAATTTGAATAAAAGATGCTCTTAATATTATAAAGTTGCGTTTTAATTACTCCCACAGGTAAAAAAGTCTAGTTTATAATTTATTAAAGTAATGAATGTCATTGTGGTTTTTAAGATGTGGTAAAGTTTTAAAAAATTGGGGGGTGTTGAAAAATAATTGTTTTTCAAAGTGGGCGATAGACGAAATAAGTTTGAGAACAACTGCTTTAGTAGCTTTAGTCCACTCACACAGAAAGTAATACGATGTTGAAATTTTAATTATATGTTTGCATAAATAATTTAAAATCTCGTTTAAAAACTGTCCTGTCCGCCTCTTTCTTAATCAAATTAAATAAATCAATCAACTTAAATTTATTAGCGGAGAAAATTAAATCATGTTGGTGTTAGCATCACATTTTTAAGTTGGGTATACACCCATCCGCCTCGTAGCATAACGCCGTAGCGCATTTGGCTACCGTGCATGAGGTTGCGGGTTCGATTCCCGTAGGGGGTCAACACGAAATATTTATTTACATGTGATTTTAATATTAATACTTCATGCGTGATGCCTATTTCACAAGGCATCAGGTTCTCGGCGTCCTGGTCGTCCACTGTTGACAATTCGTCGGCAGTTTGCGTCAGAGCTGCGGGACGTGGCCTCGACTTGGGAGGATGCACGGGAGCTGGCGGCCGATCGCTTGGCCTGGAGGCAGTTTGTGGATTCCATATGCTCCACATAGGGAGTGGATATGGTATGATGATGATGATGAAAACATTTTTTGTCCCAACTTTTAACAATAACATGGCGCACTTTAATGCCTTATCTCGAATGTTAAGACTGTACAATGACATAGAAAAACATATAAATATTGATGTATTTAATGATAGATGTGGTAAATTCAAGAGGAACTTGAAGTCTTTTTATAACCTCTGATCGAATATATTAATGCAAACTACTTAAAGCTTTTTAAACCTGTAAATTGTGTACGAGAATAATAATGCTGTGTAATTCTGTAATTGATGTGCAATATAACCATGTATGAAATTATTATGATAAAATGTAATATGAAAGATATTGTCACATTGTAGAGTTACCTGTCATTATATAAATAAAATAAAAAAATGATGATGTGTGATACCTTGGACTAGTACTGAAGCGTAAGACTAATCATCTTGCCTTTATGTAATAAAATGATCAATATACACTGCACTTGCAGTGCCCTATTGGGTGCGGATAAGGGAAAGCAGTAGTAGTTTATGATAATAATAATTACTCTTCTATACCCTACCGATAAAAGTAATTATTAAATTTAAATAATAAACACGTTGACTATGAGATAAAATTTAGATTGATTGTGCTCTTTTTTTATCCATTCGAAAGTTAAAAATCGTGTATGGAGTTCTATCCTCTGTCTATAGTTACGGGAAAACTGTGTAATGGTTAGTTAGTTGTGGTTCCAATATGATGGTCACCCCAAGTACACAACTTTAACAAAAGAGAAGCTTTAAAATTTAAAATTAGATTCACATACATATACAACACATAATATAAATACAATATACACACACCAACGTTATGTCCATATACAGGTTGTTTAATTTAGAATGCATTTTATATTATATTATTAGAAAGTAGTTGGGGACACAAATTTTACAAACATTTAACAAAACCAAAAATGATTAAAAGCGTACATTTAAAACTGTTGTATTTTTTTGTTTTCTCTCGACGCTTCGGCCACCGTTGCAGGCGCCATCATCAGGGTGAAGTATGCGCCTGCATCTTCAGGGTGAAGATGGCGCCTGCAACGGTGACCGAAACGTCGGAGAAGACAAAAAAAACAACTCGGATAATCCCAAAAAACAAAGCAAATAGAATCCACAACGACCGTGAAGACCGTAAAAGTGTAATTAATTCTAACAAAGAATAGATAAGAAATAGAAGTGCTGAAAAATAGGAAATGCGTTGAAGTAGTCTAGCATAATAACCTAACACCTAACCTAAATTTATCTGAAACAACCCGAGTAAGGATAAAAAATCTATGTTCTAAGATAATAAAGTATAACTTTATTAAAGTATTTTCTTCAGTAAACTTTCAGTAAGTATCTACTAAATGTCTATTTAAAAAAGTTTTTTAAAATTTAGATATTTATTATTATCGAAAAGCTTTTAAAGCACTGTGTGTATGAAAAATTGCCTCAAGTTATATGATATTAATGTACTCGTTCATACATTTTTTGAATCCAACGACAAACAAGGCTAATAAATGTAAAACTGCAATAAAAGAGTGGGTAGAATGCAATCTCCTTTTATTAAATTGTAATAAAACCCTATCCCCTTTTATAATTCAAAATCATCAGCTCCTTCGTCTAATCTTAACATAATGTTTCATAAGAAATATTGTTATTTAGATATGTGTAATACTGTGATAAAATGAATTCTGAATATTGCATAAAATATTTGGGTGTAAGAGAAAGAAAGAAATGGACTAATCATATTAAAATAATTACAAACTTTGGAAAAATCTCAAAAATTAATTATTAAAAATAATGCTCCATAAAGAGAGAACCTTCCCCTCCCTCCAATTATTATTTCAGAAAGCAAATCTAATGGATATTAGAACATATTTATTACAATGTTTAAATTATGTATTTATGCACCAGAACTTTTTTTACTAGAAGCTCAAAAAGGTCTAGTCAAAGAAGAAACCGAGTGCTAGAATACCACATTATAAAATCAAGACTTGCTCAGAGACATGCACATTTTATTGCCCCAGTTTAACTTACTCTTTTTAAACTGACAAAAAAATGTTATTGTCAAATTTTCCTAATTTTTCATCTTTTAAAAAAATTAACACAAAACTGATGTAAATGTAAATCATTCTTGCCTATAAAGTTTAACATAACCATAATCTCTGTTATTTTATTCCTAAAAAAATCTCTCTTATTCCTAAAAAAATATTATCTTATTCCTAAAAAAAAATGTTTATATACATATTTTCAATATAACATCTTAAATTTTTTTCCTTGTGTCTCGTGCATGCTGCATGAAAGAGTGCGAACAAATTCACATGATTTTCATAGTAATACCCACGGACAGGCTATGCTTGGTGGGATTTTTGTTATTTTTCTTATGTATATGTGTATTATGTACTTTTTTTGTTAACAATATATTTTTTTAATAAAATAAAAAAATGTATAAAAAAAAACTCGTTTATTTAACCTAACGACCACATGGACGGACGGGTAATAGTAAATTAAGGGTGGTTTTTATAAACATCCGTTAGTAACGCTTGGTCTAATCAGGTAATATTCCACACATTTTGTACCGAATATTACCCGAAAGCGTATCAAATGTTACGAACGGATGTTTTTAAAACCGGCCCTAGGGCGGCACTTGCAGGTGGCTGTTATGTATTTACCAAATCGTTAATACCTGCATATTTTCATTTATACGACTATTTTTATTTATAATGGATTAAAATAAAACATCCTGTGATCAATGTGCGTTGAATAAATTGCCACCGCAGCCGATCTTGATCTCTATCTACTTGAGAATAATTACCTAAATATAGGTAATGCAATGTTTTGAAAATGGAAAACAAAGGCAAGGTCACATTTAAATGACGCAATAAAAAGTAAATTTGCAATGTTATAAGTCTCAAATTAGGGAGTAGGTACCTACCTAATTTTATAATTACTCGTGTATTAATAATTTTAATAAAACACAAGAATTAAATTAATTATCCGATTTTCAAACTAATTGCACCGATGCGATGCCGATGCGATGGTTTTGTGAACTTTCGTGAAAATATTTTTACACACCCATTTACTAGCAATTTAAGCAATTATAAAAAATATATCTAGGAAGCGTGATAGAAAAAAAACTAATGTAGGTATATTAAACATGTTAAACTCTTCACATTCATAATATTTTTATTGGAAGGAGGATTTCATTGCAGACCAGTGAAACATAATTCATCATTATCCAATTTAATAATTTATCACGAATATCCATCTTTTTCAACCCTTACGGTTCTCAATCTCAAGTACACCATTTATTTACTAGCAGCTATAATATTTATTATTATTTGCGAGTATACCAACTGCAGCGTATCTTGATTATAAAAGCAAAATGATCAATCTTACGTTTCTTTCCCAATAAGATTTTGTGTTTAACGTGAGATTAGGTGAAGATTGAACTTCCAAAGTCTGAAAAACAGTTTTCCGTATTAGGAAATTTTTATGTATGATTAAATACTTTAAACTTTTGATTATTAATTTTTATTACCTTTATTACATATTTATATGAGAACAATGTTCTCAAAATTATAATTTAAGAAAAATCAAAAAAAAATCAGTAAGAAACATAGTGCGACTCTCTCGGTCGCAACTAGAAACTACGTTAGCACAAAACATTTTACTATTGCCGCTAGATGGCGCTAGTATACTAAGAACAACATTCATCATTTTAGTCCACATAATTTTCTGACTTTTTCCAAAGCTAACGCAGTTTTCCGTGTGAACTTATTAAATAATATTATAAACAGGGTAATTAGAAATTCAACCTTTTCCTTGAAAGTGGTTTTACTAAGGTAAAAAAAATTGTTGGTATAATAAGTTTTGTAAAAGGTACCTACTTATATATAATGATATAAAAACGTGATTTATAGAAATCAGAAATGGTATTTTGTAAAAAAAAAATTTTAAACAAATTAACCGTCAATCGAATTAACCGAATTAATCAAATTAACCGTTATCGAAGGGTCCAACAATAAGGGTGTTCGATATATATACAGCTTTAAAGTTTTTTAAAGAACTCCCGGCTTGCTGCTATCAAAAACAAATCATAATAAAATACCTAACTAATAAAAATTGGGCACAAAATTATTGGAAAGCACTTTTCTGAAAGTTAATAAAGATACATATTGTTTTTCAATTTCCAAAAAAGTATGAATTCTAGATTTGAGCACCTACTCATTTTACAATGTTTTTTTTATTAAGTTAGTGATAAAACGACAGGATGATGATTTTAGTCCTAGTAAAAATATGATACATCCAAATTATTTATCGATATACATATTAAACTATAATATTAGAAAAATTTACACTTATTAACTTAATGTTTGTAGCACTCACTTTGTAGTTTTTCATAATTATGAAATTAAACAACTTTAAAAATCAGTTTAAAACAAAAGTTGTTTAATTTCATAAATTTACAGTTTTTCAGAGAAACAATAAATTAGTAGAGACACGGTTCGATATCAACTACATTATTATAAAAAGTTAGAAGACGCGTTTTTTTAGAACCTACCTTGGTACTGTATATTAAAAAACAATGGTTAAGTAGGTACCGACATAAGTAGATACAAGGTGCATAAATTAAAAACCGCTTTTTAAATTATAATTAGGAAGAAAAACACACACTAGTCCCACAACTTACAAAAGCGACCATTGTGAGTGATTTTTTATATGCGAAAAATAATTCAAACGAAAATGCTTTTACTTCTAATGTGAATTATTTTTTTATATGAGTGAACGATATATTTTATTTCCCATCAACAGGTAGGTACTCATATGACATAGGTGCAAACTTATAGCTACTATGTATAGATCAATGAATATAGAAATGTGGAGAATAGCCTTAAGAATATTTCTCGTACAAAATTTTAAAGAAGTACACAATGCTATGCCCTTCGAAACACGAATACACTAGAAGGGGCGTTTCCATACAAATTTTCGAAAAATATACGCTTCCAAGGGTTGATTTCCTAGGGACTCCAGCACTTAGGCCAATCCACGAAATGTGTGACGTAGATGCCTATTAATGACGTAGTGAGTGACATAGTGGGTAAATAGACACCTAGACACGGTAGTATTTTTTAAAATATTTTTGAAATTATTTTTCGAAGGCTATGCTAAAGCTTTGATCTACCAACTAACCACCCAGAGCTCCGATTGGTTGGGGATCTACCAGCTTCTATAAAAGCGGTCACAAGCACCATATACTTAGGCCGTTTCTCCTTACATATTAGGTTTTTTGAAAATCTTTGGTGTAGACATTACGCGAATCTCCAAGTTCACCAACATGCTTAACATCTTTTTAACAGCTTAACACAGTTTTGCATCCGTGCTCTGCAAGTGGGTACCCTGCATGACATGATGTTGGACCAACTAATTATTTAAATATTTCATAAAATTACTCAATGTGCCTATACAAGGTGTAACAAAACTCGTAGTACAACCCGGAAACTGGTGAATCTATATCATATTTGGAGTCGAATGTGTAATATTACTTTTTAATTGCATTGATGCCCCTGAAATTTTGGAAAAGATTCTTTTTAACGTTCCCATCCGTAGACTAAGAAATAATGAAATGCTGTTCCTCGGTCATCATAGGACCAATTATGGCGCACAGGCACCATTACCCAGAATGATCAGGGGGTGAACGATCATCAAGATCTTGATTATTTTGGTGTAAGGATGTCTTTCTTTATAAATCAGCTGAAGAAATCTGTATAGTTAGCTTATGCATTTTACTTAATTTAAAAAATCTATTCTTTGTCTTTGCTGTTTATTTCTGTCCTAGCAATTTTTTTCTTTGTAAAAATTTCGTGTATCTATAATGTTTATAATGGACTCTGTCCGTCAATAAATAAATAAAAAAATAATAATCTGAACTTGAAATTTTTTTTTTTCTCTCATAAAAGCTTTCATAAGTAGGTATGGGAGATTAAGTAAAATTGCACAATGCGTTTTTCAAAATTTGTTTTCTTCATGGATAGTAATAATTTGACTAAATACATGATATTCGATAACAATTTGCAGAAAAAAAATTCAACTTCGTACGCAATTTTCTCGAAAACTAAGAGTCAAATCAAAAAAATTTTATTCAGCAAAATCGACTCCAAATATGATGTAAATTCACTGGTTTTCCGCTTTTACATGCTGTAAACGACCCATATTCTGGTCCTGACCTGGTCCTAGATCCTTACCCCTGTGCTCTCAAAATATTTTTTTAGAAATGAATTCAACACTAGACCTCGGGACCTTCACTGTTTTATCTAATTGGGGATTAGAGTATTAGAGCAGAGCTTTTCAGATTTTTTTGTATAAAATGTAAACAAAAACAGTTTAAAATACATTATAATCAATGTAAATCCGATAGTATTCTGTGTCCGATTGTATACTATAATAAGAGATTCGTTCAAGTCCAGAGTCAGCTGTTGGCAAAGAAAATATATTGAAATGTTACAATGTTACTATGCAATTTTCTTTCCGTTTTCCTGTGTATAAATCTGCAAAACTAGTAATCTTGACATATTACCATGACCGCACGCGCCGTGCCTCTTGCACAGGGCTGCCAAACGTTTTGGAATTAAAAAGTATATTGAAAAAAATCTGAAGACTCTGAAGAAGTTCGTTCGTCGCCAAAATTAATCTGGTAATGTGAACGCCTACATACTTTTTTGAAAATGAAATTTAGTCAGTCTTAATAAAAAAGATGTATAAATTATAAGACGAGTATAAAAACTTAAAATGAGACATTGTTCCTCCTGACCTGTTAAAGTGGTTAAAAAAACTTGGTGTAAAAAATGTAGTGCCCTATGCACCATCGGTTGTGGATAAGGAAAAGTAGTACCACACTTTCTTTTTAAGTGTTGAAAATTTTCTCTATATCCGGCAAAGCACCATATTACAAATTAATATTATTATAGTACAATAGTACCTACGTAAATTAAAATAAATAAAATACAGTTTTCGTTTATCATAAATTGTAATTTTGTATTTTTCTGTTTACTAAGAATGCATTATTTTTTTTGTTCATAAAATGTGTAAGACATGGCATGATCAAGTAAAACAAGTGCTTGAAAGTGGGCATGTAAGAAGTCGGAATAATCGACGTGCGTGCATGAGAAGATGTATGAATGTGGATGAATCAAGAAAAGTATGCCAGGACAGAGTGGTGTGGCGTTCTATCCTCTCTGCCTACCCCTTCGGGGAAATGGCGTGATGGTTAGTTAGTTAGTTAGTTATAAAATGTATGTAAGCGCGAAAATTTCAATAAAAGAGAAATAAAAAAAATTATAATTAATTTCATGAAATTATCTACAATCACAATGGTATATTAACCAGATCGTCAATACACAATTACACGCACTATCCTAAAAGGTGTTCTCCATGAGGATTTTCTGAATTTATAAAAATGTTCCAACTTCTGTTTTTTTTTTTAAATCTCCATTTCCTTTTGCGTTGGCAACCCTGCTCCCCGCCGCGCCGGGGGCTTTTCGCAGCTTTCTTTGCATTTCTCGATCCGAAAGATGGCCACTGACCATCGACTCCGTCAAGCGCTGACCAAATCTGACGAGGAAAGAAAGTTACTGGCTACACCTTACTCGGCCGGAGAAATTACCGGTCCTCAGTCCTCTGTCTTCTGTCCAACCGGTTCCCAGCGAGACGTGTTGCGGAGACAGGCAAAAGTAAACATTGTTTATTGTATTGGCTGATAGATTCATTTAACAGCCGCAGCCGTGACGAGCACTCCGATTATTCGATTTATAATAGATTTATGGGTACCCACACAGTACGCACCGCGAGTCAATCATCGATAAATGTAAATTAATTACGTAGTACGTTTATGTAGAACCAATTGCGAAACATTAAAATTTTACCATCTACCAACTTGATAAACATAAAAGACTCTCTTTCTATGCAATACTATTAAATATGACAGAAAAGAGATAAATGTTTTCTCTGGAAACTGTTGTTTGAAATTCAACTATAACATATTTAAAATTTGTCTGACGGCACCACAAACATACACTTTAACACCTTCAATTTATACAGTATTCCTTTTTTTTTTAAATATCAGGTAAATCCTTTGTCAGTATGATTTATTTTCCTTTGATAAATGTAAGCGTCGTCTATCTCAGTTTGTTTTTCCTTCGTGTTATTATTATTATAAGCAGCAGAAAGCCTAGTAGAACTAATATTTAGAGTGTAATTAGAACATGTACATATTAATTTAAATGTGATTTTCATATTAATATTTCATATGTTATACCCTGGGCTGGTACTGAAGCGCATGACTGATCATCTTACCTTCATGTAATAAAATTATTAATATACACTGCACTTGGTGTACTGATGCAGTGCCTTATGCACCATTGGGTGCGGATAAGGGAAACTATTATACTAATTAGAACAATAAAATAATTTAGAAGAACTTACTGAATCTGATGGGCTTACATTTTGGTAAATAATTATATTGTAGGTATATGATAAATATGCACCACTTGGGTTTAGTTAGATTGGGTAAGAGAATTTTGGACATGACCTTAGAAAAACTAAAGTCTACAGTATGCTTTACCGGTTTCGGTAAAGTATGGTAAAGTATAGTATTTCAAATAATAAATATTTAGTACTCGGGTCTAAAATTTTCCACATATATTTCCGTTAGTTAGATAATCTTAACCAAAACGTAAATCCATAAATTAAATTACTTTTCTTAAAAGTAGTTACGTGTTAAAAAAAACTCATAAGTTAAAAGTCGTACCTTATGGTAAAATGACTTTTATTCAATCCTTATATCAGAATAATTTTTAAAATGTTCTATATTCCTAGGCGTACATCCAGCTTAGATTCGTTTTAAGATTATGACTTTCAACCTTAATCTCTAAAACAGCTTTATATGATTAAATTAGTGATTAGTCTATGATTATTGATTATCGCCAAGTGCCAATTTAGATTCAATTGTTTCGCTGATTTAGAGACCAGCTACCTAGCACAAATGACATAATATTCGCGGTAGCCTAATTTTTATGATAAGTTTGTTTAAGTATACATAAGTATACTTTAAGTATACACCAACTACCTACCTAGGTATTTATAATTTAAGCACAAGAGATCACAGGGATCGCAATATTTTATCGGCTAGTAGCTAGAACGGGAAAAACTAATTCAATCTATAATTTTAACAATCATGTACTTACATTGTTTTTTTCAATAAAATAATTCCTATGTACAACTGTCACATGCGATGGTCACATGAAAACAAGTTCATAAATACTTATGTAAACCAGATATGAAAGGTTAGAAAAGTTTTCTTTTGCCTTTCAACATCTAGAAAAAAAAAGAAAAAAAAAAGAAATTACGTTATAATGCACAATCATATTCACCTTTTTTTCAATCTTACTTCTGAAATTATGTTCAATTAAAGGGCTATTAAATTAATTTATATAAGCATACAGCACCAGTGTGTACCAGGCAGACTGCAACAAATACATGATATTACTTGATATGCTAATTGATATCTTCCTCCTACCTTTTTACGATTTGATTTATGTACAAACTTCGCGTTGAAATAATAATTTCAGTTTCGTTTCCTAAAAGAAAGTGAATAAAGAAGTGGGCTGGTTCCCAAACGTGTATTCTGTTGTTACCAGCTATTTCCAAAACAATATAAAAATTCATGTCTACTTATCGTATGAACATCTAAACGTGTGTGTAGTCGTGTAGTGTTAATCGCTCTTGTGAATGATGGCTTTCGAATGAGGACAAATTTATCTAACTATTTTGTAATATGTTTTGTAAATAAATAAATAAATAAAAAAGTCACTTCTTTAAAATAGTTGTTGTTAAGGTTATGCATTTTAGTTATTTCAGGCTTGTTTTATTTTAATGAATATTTTGGAGAAATACTGAAAATTACGGATAAAAATGACCAAAATGTTTCTCTTGAAAACGACGTTTTAAAGATGTAGTTTTGTCTTTCAGGTACCGAATTACATTATATAGAATTATATTACATCAAACTTTTAGGATTTTTAAAAAAGGACTAAATTTTAGTTGCAAATGTAGCTTCGAAAAAGAATTTCAGAGAAGTAGCATTCCATACATGAAAAATACTACCTTGCCTAGTGATAGCTAGTGACCCACTACGTCACTCACTACGTCATTACTAGACATCTACGTCACACGTTTCAGAGTGTGAATGTATTGGCCTAAGTCCGCAGCTGGCACGGGGCAATAAGTAGTTAATTAACCCTAGGAAGCGTGTATTTTTAGAAAATTTGTAGGGAAAAGAAATGTAGTCAATAATTTAAAAAATCTATGTACCTACAACCTGACGAAAATAACAATTTAGCTTCACTTAAAATAAATAGCAATAGAAGGATTATTATTTTTCTGAAAACCATTGTCATTTCTTTATTTCATCAAAAGTTACTGTAACTTTATTACCTAAATCGTAAATGTTGCATTATTTAAGGTATTAAAAATATACCGTCAGATACTTAGAATGCAATAAAGTAAAGAAACGATTCTGTTTCGTGTTCGTAAACGAATTCATAACGGCTTCTGTGTCTTAAAATGGGTCACCCCACAGTTTAGCCATAAACAAAATAGAATAAATATAATGACGTTCTAATGTGCAGATAAATTCCCGTGTCAAATCGTTGGAATTTAGAGTCATTAGAGACTTATCCAGAGACAAAAGAAGTTTTCTTTTTCTAACATTGACAGTAAGTTGATAAAAACATGAATTATGATTAAATAAAACAATGTTATGTGTTACTATTGGTTTATTCTATAAAAAATAGAATTTACCCACACTACCCTGGTTTCGGGAGTAACGTTCTCCCATCAACCATGGGTGAAAAGACACTAAATTAGAATACAGATGTTATACAGAAAAATACAGAAAAATTAAATTGCAATACTTAAGAATCTAAACACAGGGGTAACATAAATATTGATACATAGAAGTGATAGAAAAATAGAAAAAACACATCTTGGGACAGTGGTGATGGTAGAATACTAAGAAGTTGTACAAAAAAAATGATAATTAATTGCTTGCTAAGTGGTGGCAGTTGATGTACTGGGGTCTTGAGGGGAGGTACGGGTAGGGGGTCTTGAGAGGGGTAGGGGTTTGCGTTCCCTAGATAATTCATTCATAATTCATTATGAGTGTTACAAAGTGAATGCCGAATCAATCAACAAAATGATAAAAACATTGATATTTATTAATATTCATTTGAATTTATGCAGTGTTATTTCTTTTTTATAGTTTTATTTTAAAATTCAATTGCTTCTGTGGATATTTTCTTCCAAAGAATGATAAAAATGGCATAATATTTCTTCTAAATTTCTTAACTTCGTGATAGGCCGCCGGTCGCTGTCACGGCCGAGCATAATAATTCCATACATTGTTTTGTCAGTCATAAGTGGTGCGAATTTCCTTAAAACGATTACATTATTGTTAGTATAACAATTAAACAATTAGATTAGATACACCACGAAGTCGATGCGACTGTGCTTGAAAACAGGAATCAAGTTGAGTGGACAGGGCAGCCATGCCGCTGGATCACCCATTCAACTCGTTTTAATACTTACATATCAATAATAATAAATTATTCTTGGTTTCATTGTATTCATAATTTTTATTTTATTCTACAGGAAACATATTTAAGCCTTAATTAATTATACGGCGCGATGTACTCGTAATGTTTACTTTGCTTTGTTTGTAACAGTCAATCTTTTTATTTCCGTGATTTGTAAATAAGATGTCGTTTTTTGCAAGCAGCAGGCAAAACCAATGTTTATTTTCCCACGCCGATGTCCATCTCCGCAGTTTGTATGCAAATTTCCAATTTCGTTCCCACAACGCCATAATCCGCGCCATCTTTAACTAGATGTCAATTTTCCCGCTTAAAGTTCCCGCCCAATCGAACTGAGAGAATTTTCGTCTGTGGTGCCTACCAAAAAATTTCGTTCGAATTACGAAACAAAAGGCTAGTAGACCGTGCGATCTTTTGTTTAAAAAATAAAAAAACGAAAAAGACTTCAATTAGATTGAATTACATTGCATTGGAAGTAGTGTTTTAAATAAAAAGTGAACGTTAAAGCAGTAAACAACTTATTAACTGGTTTAATGTAAGTAACCAAATAAATACAGTGTAGGACCAGAAAATGACGCAACATCCGAAAAACGAGAAAATAGACGTTTGACGTATAAAGTTTTACATAAGACATTTTTTATACAAATAATTCAATTTGAGGATGCATTGTAATTCCCTTTTTTTAAAAGTTGTGTTTTCTACGGATAACTTTTATTTTGAACTGGCAATGCACATCACATATAATAATATATGGGAAAACCTCTTGATTCAATGTTAAATTCACATCTATTATTTTTAAAAACATTACATCAGATTTTTCAAATCATTCTCAAACTCATGCGGGTGTTTTATTTTAAATGCATTTATTATATTAATTGAATGCCTAATACCTATGTATAATGCGAAATTTAAGCATATTTGGGACTTTAAAAATTACAACAATATCGTGTGTTTCTTATTCATTTCTTGTAAAAGCACATAAGGAAGCATTTTATTACGAATTTTCCGAAAAAAAGTCAACGTCAATAGTTCAGGTTTTTTAATGTCAAAATATTTTTTATTGGTTATTTATCATCTATCTGACCTGGGAGCATGAAAATATCGACATGTAGATGTAGACAGTAGACAAGCCCAAAATCTATAAGAAATCGACGATACAAGATCGATAAACGCTTGTATAGACCTTGTTTCGTCGATTTTCTATGGACTTTGTAACTGCATCTAAATGTCGAAATATCCATGCTCTCAGCCTTGATCACCTAGTTCTCAAGTATAGCCCTAAATAATTCCCTTATACCTATAATGATTCCCCTTTGTAAGGTAAAACAGTGTTTATTTTATAGACGGCAATTATACCTACTTTTAAAAAAACATGTAAGGTACAAGTAATACAAGTATTTTTTTTAAACATAAGCGATATTGAAGCGAATGACTGATCATCTTACCTTCATGAAATAAAAATTATCAATATACAATGCACTTGGTGTACCGATGCAGTGCCCTATGCACCATTGGGTGCGGATAAGGGAGAGTAGTAGTGTTAGTAGTATTGTACATACTTCAACTATATACTTATAGCGTAAGTGCAGATAATATGGATCAAACGCCTTAGGTTCAATTGGATCACTTACCTGAAACAAAAGAAAATAAGATAATATTAGAGATTAATATTAGAAAACCATAGTATCTACCTACACGAAAAACGTTTTTCTCTTTTGGTTCTTTTTGCCTGTGAAAAACAGTGCCATTAAGTACAATTTATTCAAAATACCACCAAAAGAGCACCTTCCCTTTCATTGATAGACGTCAAACAATAGTAATGTGTACATTAATTTAAAGAGGAACCTACTTCTAAGTGAATTTTTGGTGTCAGTGTGGGACCCATAACTACAGAACAGTAGACAGTAGACAGTAGACCGTAGACAGTACATACGCGGAACACATGCCGTTATGTATGAGAAAAGTGCTTTCACTCGCTGATTGTTCACTCGAGTTTAGTACAACTAGTTGCTAATTACACCGGCAATTATAATTCTGAAATGACACCGGTGCATTTATAAAGCGTGCGTTGACTTCGGTGGTGGCGCAGAGATAATATAGTACAGGTGGCCGCGATGGCTCTGGCTCTAAAGCGGACTCTATACGGGACAGTAAACTGTGCAGTTTCTTGTAAGCAGCAATAAAAACTGTGCGGTATGAATTTTACCTTTACACGGCACAGTTTAAACTGTTTAAACTCCACAGCGGACGTTTCAACGTTGCCATAATAATAATCTCTGTCGTGGCCTATCTTAACGGTTTTTTGCAGATCTATCGATTTTGTGGAGATTTAACGAATCTACTGAAAATGCACTAGCGATTTACCGATTTTGAAGTCATTTTAATTTTAAAGCATTTAAATGTCAAATAGTCGTCGAATATCAACTAGGATTTCTGTTCATATAATTATATAACATGATATTCATATTAGCCATTATGAAAGTTTATCAAAGTTTTTTGTAATATTATCTATTATTGAATATTATACGCATTATACTGTCCTAACCGCCGCGGGTGATGCGCGCGCCGAAACTGTGTAAAAAAATGTATAGAATTAGCGCACAGTGAGAATTCGACACTTGCGTACAGTTTTTCATCCAGTTTTCGTTTTATACAGGACAGTTTTCAAACTGCACAAGAAACTGTATAGTTTGCTGTCCCGTATAAAGTGGGCTTAAGTATCGCAATTCCATTAGATCTTGCAGAGCACGCGATGATTCACATAGGATGGATCTTCGAGTTAAAGAGTAGGTATAAGTAGGATAGACATTTGTAACAGTTAACGTTGGATTAGCCACAACAACCAAATTAAGTTTTATATGATGAATTTCATATGATGTAACATTATATATATCCATAATATTATATTTTATAGATAAAAATATGAATATATTATGTTAATATAAGAGTAATTTTTTTAATTATATAGTATATTTAACACGCTATTTTAAGAAAACATACGTACAATAATTTATTATTATCCTGGCACACTTCTCGTGCTTCCTCTACATTCAAACAGCTTCTTCTAATTTTTCATCACGCACGTCGATTATTCCGACTTCTTACATGCCCACTATTCAAGCACTGGTTTTATTGATCATGCCATCTTTCTCGGCACTCCTCGACATCCAGGCACAGTGTAATTATTTATTCTTTCATCATCCATTTCGCTCTACATGACCGAACCATCGTAAAAGACCTTTCTTAATTTTTGTCGATAATGCTTGTCTCATTGCACTCTGCTCTAATTTCGACATTTGCACACCTATCATACATAGTTTACCACACATTCGCCTGATTTTCAACTGCATTCAATCTTTTCATCCTTCTTCAAAGCCTATACTTGCCTATTAATCTTTGTATTTTATGTCGGACGAATAACATATAGTGCATTTATTAAAATTTTAGATAGTAAGTATGAATTTTTTGTAAGTCTGCACCTGCAATAGATCTTCAGATGCGTCATATAATTCTTTATTATATACAACTACTACTATTGTTCCCTTATCCACATACCCAATGTGCATAGGGCACTGCATCGGTACACCAAGTGCAGTGTATCTTGATATTTTATTACAAGTTAGGATGATCAAGCAGTCCAAGAAATCACACATAAAATATGAAATTCACATGTAAAAAAATATTTCATGTTGACCCCCTACGGGTATCGAGTCCGCGACCTCATGCACGATAGCCAAATGCACTAGCACTATGTTACGAGGCGATAGATATAAGAACAATCTTTGAGCGCATTAATAATTCATTATGAAATTATTTCCATGCAGTTTTTAGAATCCGATGCCTTGTCCTTGGCGTCCTGGACGTCACTGGACGATTCGCAGTTCGCGTCAGAGCTACTTGACTGGTGAGGATGCATGCATCGCTTGGCCTGGAGGAAGTTTGTGGAATCCATATGCTCCACATAAGCAGTGGATATGGTATGATGATGATGATGTTTTTAGAGTTAATTTTCTACCTGTGAATCTTTGGTTGGTTCGGTCATTCAAAGCGAATGGATGATGAAAGAACATCTAAAAAAATATATGATGCGACTGTGCCTGGAATAGGAAGCCGAGAAAGACATGGCATGATCAAGAAAACAAGTGCTTGAAAGTGGGCATGTAAGAAGTCGGAATAATCGACGTGCGTGCATGAGGAGATGTATGAATGTGAGGAAGCAAGAGAAGTGTGCCAGGACAGAGTGGTAATTTTAAAATGGCGTATTGTTTGGTATTATTTAAGAAATAGGCTTTGGAAACATTCATTATAAAAATACATAATTTGTACATGGAAATATAATTTCTTTCGCAGATATTTTCCGCGAAATAAATTCTTCTTGTTCACTTATCCACCAAGTGATTTTAATCATGATTTACTTTTTAAAATCAATTTCTCTAATTAATTAAATCTCCAGTATACATAGTACATACTTACTTAATAATAATTGTGGATTCAGACCAAACTGATTAGACCGCGCATGTAAGTGAAAATTGCAACCCTTTTGATGTTTACGTTTATTTTCATGAAACGTAATTATTAGGCTATTATTTTACGGTAAATGCATCTGCACTACTTTTCTTTTATCACTAACATATCTATGAAATAATATCGTGTCTCCCTAGAAAGCCAGATTATCTCAAGCGTTTGCTTTTAAATACATAATGTGTATTAAATGGATAAATACTACATTTAATATTTTCTTGCGTGAATTAAACGAAAAGATTCCTATCTTCAATATTTACGACCTGCTTTTGCAGTTTTCTAATAAAGGAGTAAAATATTCAGAAAACTTTTTTGCGATAAAAAGAGCGATCAGAATTTGAAATATATTTTTGCGGAAGAAATGACGTCACGCGGGCGACGCGAGACGAACGAACGAGCCGAACTACACCGAACACGCTCGGACAATAGCAGAGATAATTTTGACCTCCTGCGTGACCGCTCGTCGATTTGGCGCAGATTTCTTCCCGCAAACTAAATTATTTTTTTTATTTCCATTATCCTTTTCAATTAGTTAAGTTTATTGTATTTTCATTGTATTTGCTTCTTTACATTCTGTGTAATAAATGTGCACTGTAAAACTGTAAGTATCTTTCATTTCCCTTTCTATGCACCCACATAAAACCATAAACACCAGGGTAACTAATCCCGGTGGCCCACAATATTATACGCTTTTTATGAAAATTGCTTTGCTTTATAAGTTTTTTTAGTTTTCCTCTTCAATATTACTGCTACTACTCTCCCGTATCCGCACCCAAATGGTGCATGGGGCACTGCATTGGCACACCAAGTGAATATGATCAGTCTCATGGTTCAGCGCCAGTCCAAGGTATCACATTCAAATAAATATTTCAGATTAACCCTCATCGGGAATCGAACCAGCGACCTCATGCATGGCAATCAAACGCGCTACCGCCATGCCACAAGGCGGACAATGTTTAATACGAAATTAAATCTATTATTTTTGCAAAAGGTTTATTTGACTTCTTGTTGATTTTAGTTCGAGTTTAGGAAAACTTATGAAACTTCTTTGCATTAACCTTAAATGAAAATCAACGGAAACCATCAGTAGATCAATAGGCTTTCCAGGTTAGGTTAGTTCATAATGAATATAAAGAAATAAGGTAGGTCGGGTTACATTGGGATTTGTTAGGTTTGGTTAGATTATTTCTAACATCTCACTTAACACACTACTTCTTCTTCTTCATACCTTATCCGCTCCCTATGTGGAGCGTATGAAATCCACAAACTGCCTCAGGCCAAGCGATCGGCCGCCAGCTCCCGTGCATCCTCCCAAGTCAAGTCCACGTCCCGCAGCTCTGACGCAAACTGCCGACGAATCGTCAACAGTGGACGACCAGGACGCCGAGAACCTGGTGCCTTGTAAAATAGGCAAGCATGGTTAAGGCTCTCGGGAGGCATACGTTGTATATGGCCTAGCCAGCCGAAACGCCTTCGCCGGATGACAGTGGATACCAAGGGTTGCTGTGTCCGTTGCCTCACCTCTGTGTTCCTAACAAAGTCAAACCACCGCACACCTAAAATTCTTCTAAGACACCTATTCTCAAAACTCAGAAGTCTGGTATTTTGGGCCACGTGGTTAGGTGCCATGATTCGCAGTTTTGTTTTAACCGAGTAAACATTCGATTTCCAGACAGCTTTCATACTGTTGAATGCGGCGCCTGCTACTCCAAGCCGCACTCCTAGTTCTTTCTGAACTCTGCCGTCTTCTGTCATGTACGCTCCCAGGTATTTGTCCGATCAGTTTCAAAGGCACCCCATATGCTTATTTATTGTATTTTCCAGAGTATTTAACACACTACTAGTGATCTCTAAATACTGCCTAAAGCAAAAGTTTAATCACTTGACCAAGTCATTTATAATGATTTGTGAGAAAGCTTACCTACGTCCACATGCGGGCTCATACATAGGTCTAAGTTGAATAACAAATACAGGTATTTACCTAAAGTAAAAGCATCTTCTTGACCTAGAACTTCACAGAACTCTCACAGTAATGCGAAATTCATCAAAGGTCGCCCGTACAATACGCTGACAGTTTGACCTATACAGAATCTCAAGTGGGCGATTCATCTCCTTCAGTAGAGTGGTACTCACATCATATTACGAGTACATACGGCTCTATACTAGTCTTATACACGCAGTCACTCTCTCTTGTAATTTACCTGTCCAGCAAACATTAATCACAGAACTTCATAATAGTTATAAAATAAACCATTCTGATTTCCCACGTTATTGAATGATATGAAATATAAATATAAGGCCTTGAATCATTTAATGATAGCTATAAATATCCAAACAAAACGCCGACTCCTTAATTCCTGCATTGTGCCGGTGCTCCTTTATGGATGCGAATCTGGCACCTCACAAAAGCTCAGAATGCTCGCTTGTAGAGTTTTGAGAATAAGTGTCTGAGAAGGATTCTAGGCGGTTTGACTTCATAACCAACGCTGAAGTTAGGAACGGACGCAGCAACCTCCAATAACTGGAGTCGTGAAGATGCGGCGTTGGACCTGGCTTGGGCATGTACTCCGGATGCCTCGGGAGAGCCTGAACTCGAGCTGCCTCTTCTTTACGCCTGCAGGATCCCGCTGTCCTGGCAGACGGTCGATGACCATCCTACGGATGTGTTCGGCGGAGCTGATGGATGCGGGCCTGACGTGGGAGGAGGCGAGAGAGCTGGCTGGTGACAGGGTCTCCTGGAGGGATCTAGTGATGTCCACATGCTCCACATAGGAGCGAACGTGGCGAAAGAGAAGATAAATATCCAAGTTTACTTAGATAGTAATGCGTAGTTCTGTAATCACCGGTTTTCAAAACTAATTGTCATTGTTATGTATAATATATATATTGGAGTTAAAGTTGGACATTATTAATTTCTTGGTTGTAGGTAAAAGTGAAAAAGCGATAATTTATTAGTATCGAATTTACTCTAGAAGTCAGAAATGTTTTTATCATAATGTTACGTAATAATATGTCAAACATCAACAAATTTTGTGGTCTAGAGGTAGATTCGAGGACTCTGGATTAGAATCTTTGGGTTCGAATCTCACTTCAGCACAATTTGTTTCCTGCTTTCTGGCACAGTCATTTCCGACTGTTTGAAAGAACCCTCAAAATTAAAACATTTGAACTCAAATTGGAGGAAAATATATTTATCTCTTTATATATTTTATCCTAAAATATTTTCATTGTAATTCACAAAGTGCGAGTAAAATATGATAACGTTCATTAGTATAATTCATGTAGTGGCAGGAAATTCTGTGACGAACAGAATATCAAATCGAAGTTTTCCATCAATCATAACCGACCTTGGGAACATGTAGAGAAATTTCTAGACGCGTGGGAATAATGATAATTAGAACACGAGATTGCTATAGTTCTGTCTAGGGAAAACACTTAGCCATTGTCAAGTGCTCGTCTGCATACCGCGCAATAAGCCGACTGCTAATAAGAGTCATAAGTACCTAATATATCTATGTATGTATGTTGGCCGAAGGTATCATCGGACGATAAGCACTTAGACTGAAAGTCGTAGTCTAGAAATAAATCTAAACTAAGTTATAAATATTTTACACGCATCGAACTGGAATTAAACTCAGCTTTGAATAATTTTACGACTGTCAGCTCAAACGCTTATTTATCATTTTGATGTAAAGATACATTTTTAATGGTACAAAATTGCTAATTGCTAGTATATTACGCATTCAATTTTATCAGTAGCTTACCGACTTGATAGTATATTACTTACAAAACAAATCATTTCATTTTCGTATCGGAAATTATAATAGAATCGATGGACGTACGTGTGTATGTGTTCATTCCTAGGGCATAATGCTGCTATCTTTGTTGATCTGTAATAAACCCGATTCATAGTCACAGCTGTGTTCTTAATACTGTATTTATCCCCCACCCCCAATAAATATAATTTAAAATATCATTCAATGAAAAACGATCGGAAAAATCTGGCCCCCAAAAGCTTTGTGCACGAAACTATTTTAACATTCAGTAACTCGTTAGTAAATTAGTGATTAATTAATAGTGACATTGTATTGTACAATTTGTACTGAAGGAAGATCAGATATGAATATGATATAATGACCGGAATATAGGTGGAAATGTGCGTGGTATGGTCGCGACCATCCACAACTGTTAAAGCCGTTAGTGAGTAACCATTACTCGTTGCTTGGGATTAATGCAACCGTAACATTGCAGACAACTGAGAGGGGATACGCACCAGTAATATACACTCATAATATCAACCAAAACTAATAAGCGGATACTAATAATATGATATAGTGACCGGAATGTAGGTGGAAATGTGCGAGGCATGGTCGCGACCATCCACAACCGTTATCCAGTGTGGAACCATTGCAGCTGACCACTGCAGGAGAGATGGACCAGTGACATGATCATCGTATCAATCAAAACAAAAAAAAATTGTTAAGCTTAAGCCAGAAAGTATAATACGAATCTCTGGCTGGGTTAAGTGGCCACTTGATGTATTACAACATTCCCCATTCCGCCCATCATCCGATAACCATATATGACGAATTTCGGTACTTCTATTAGTATAATTTTATCACGCTTCGTTTCACTTTACAAGTGATTTTCTCACTAGTGACATCTGTTGAGAAGATTGTTAAGCATTTTTGGCAATTAATCTTTATTGGTGTCCACATTCGTTTCCAGAGTTTATCTGTATCTGTTGGGATATCAGTAATATCAGTAATCCAGTTATTTGTCTACAAGTGTTTGTACACATTCAAAATGTTGTTAAAAATATTATAAATACTTATTGCTGTCAATTACTGCCCGAGTTCCCCTACACTACTTACAATACTGACCAAGTTATGCGAGTCAGCGATGTAAAACAATTATAATAAAACCAATGCAATATGGTATTATACGTAACCCCATAATAACACTAACAGTTATGCTAAGGTAGAACCTACCAACTGGCTTTAATTCAGAATACATATTATTATATTTATGATTGTATCAGATTAGTTAATTCAGAATCCATATATATTAGTTGATCAGATTCTAGTTATCATGTTTTATGAACAAATCACGCTTTCCCTTATAATTAATTAAAACTTTAAAAATATACACGTAAGCCCTTTATCTTTTACTATTACTACTACTTCCCCTATCCGCACCCAATGGTACATAGGGCACTGCATTGGTAAACTCAACATATCTCTTAAGGATATAAAAATATTTGTATAAAAACGATTGAGTTACCCTTTATAATTGTTTATGGTAATAAAATGTTAATAACTTTAATAACCGATTGCATCATGTTCGTGGACAATTAATTTGAAAAAATGATTTTTATCACATAACTTGAATTTATCATAATTATATTCTTAATATATTTAGTGAAAAATTTATATTAATCAAATACAACAATAATTGTTTACTTATTGATTACGTGTATTTGTTAAATAATTGATGTAAAAGCCACTAAGTTCCGTTTAAAAAATAATTATAATAAAAATATTAATCAAATAATAACCAATTAATATAATTTATCCCATAATTATATTCTTAATTATATTTAGTGAAGAATTTTACCATAATCAAATACAACAATATATTGTTTTACTTATTTGATTACGTGTATTTGTTATAATTGATGTAAAAAGCACTAAGTTCCGTTTATTTAAAGTAAACAAATAAATAAATATACATATTAATTTTTAAAGGTCAATAGGATACGGACATGCTCCGAAAAAATAATGGAATTGCTTATGAAAACATGAGAAAAAAATCCACAAAGCTTAACAGTCTGTTACTGATATTTAGGTAGGTATAGATAATTTATAAGTTTCAAACTCTTTAAGTAGTAAAAAATATATACGAATAATATGTAGCGTTTATGAGGGTGGTATATATATTTATATATATATATCCTTAAGATGGTGGAAAGAAAAAGTTACTAAGCGACACAATGTGTCCAAGTAAAATTATACAAAGCATGATGATCTTGGCAGTCACTTGGTATCATTTTCCTTTACACATTGTCGCTTAGTAACTTTGTCCTTTCCACCATTATAATATATTGAAGTCATGCTAGCTCCTGTAGATAAACAAAATATTACGCCCAAATTGAGCATCGAATCAAAGAAGATTTCAGTAATTTTTAATTATTTATTTTTGTTCAAGTACCTATAGTTATAATTTAAAACATTATTATTTTAAATGAGTGTCCACGACCACCACAATGAATCATGCTTGCGCGGATTACAAAGAACATGAGCTCAATCACAGATAACTATCGACGTAGTTAAAAACGTGCTAATCACGTGCTAACGCTAACGATTTGAGCGATCACAATGACATACCGTTCAATACCGCGATCGCTGAGCCGAGCATTGACGATCTGAGCGAGCGGAGCCGATCTACGCTATATCGCGGCCGTACGTCAAACGTCAAATCATCGCGCTTGTCGGATTTTTTTTTTTATGTCGACTGCTTTTCTCAATATTTGGCTTGCCGAAAACCGGCTAAATTATATTAAAGATTGAATGAAGATTTGTGCGAATAAGATATATCTCGGGAAATGGCTCGCGACTAGTATGCGCTCGTTCAATAATCCCGATCGATAACTTTTAACGGGTGTTCCATTGTGATCGCGAAAACGTTCAACATCCATGGGTAAGAAATCGTTATCACGTCGCTTATTACCGAGTCGGTAGTGATCTGTGATCGAGCAACAAGAGTCTGATAGAGCAATGAACTTAAATACTAACAAGCCCTTTAAATTTCTTTTAAACTTCATTTTATAGGCCGGAAATAAAAGTATTTGTTTTATAACATTTCCATTGCCAGTTATTATTCAATCGCCTTTACAATGAAGGGCTTTTATCACCCGAAAAACGTTCGTCGTTATGAATTAAGACAGAGTTAATAATTCAATTTGGTTAATTAGTATTGTTAGTTATTAATGTATTTCAAAATTATATCGATTAACGGTGATGTACGGAGAAACTCATTAACAGCAGCTGAGAAAATAAAATGAGAATGGCTAAAATGGTTATAAAAGCTGTCGTTAAATTCATTTCGTTTTGTGTAAGGTCGGTAAATAAAATGGCATTAAAATTAAGGAAAATGAATATTTCCTAATAATAATTAATTCTTGACTGACATAACTGAATTATCAGTAAGCCTAATTTTTTTTACTGTGTTACAGACCTGTTGTTAATATAAAATTTAAACATAACATAATTCAATAATATAAGTTAAGTGATTTTTTTTCTTATAGTTGCACCACACAAATGATTATAATAAAATGTTGTTTTACAAAAATATAAAATTTGAATAAATAACATATTTATCAAAAAGTATCTAAAAATAAAAAGTTTTCGCTACGTTTTTACATTTCTAACAGAAAATAAATGTAGGTACAAAAGTTGAGTTATTGTAATTTTAAAAATTTAAAGATTGTTGTTATTCAGTACGTTTTAGTTTACCTAACTGTAGAAAGGAAGAGTACAAGAAATACGTGAATAAATAAATCACTGTTTCTTGCACTTTCACAGATAATGTAATATTAGGTACCTACTCATTTACATTATTTATTTACTTATTATTAAAGATCTTTATTTCTAAGAACTGCAGAAAAAAAGACAAAATTTATGTACCTACCTAGCTGTATCATTATTCTACCAATCAAGTAATAAGCCTTCGCACTAAAGCTAGCTTTAAACGGGACTGTAAACTGTTCAGTTTTCTATGCAGTCTGAAAACTGTATGGCCGACGCCGACGTGACTCGTGACGTTTGGCTGACATGACAGCTAAGGTTTTTTTTAAAATGTAAACGTTTTAAGAGATATTGATAAATTGAATGCTTTTAAAAACGTAAAAAACTAATAACATAATTACTAGCTATTATTAGTTATACAGGGTGTAACAGAACTCGATGTACAAGTGGGAAACCAGTGAATCTACATAATATTTGTAGTCGATTTTGTAGATTTAAAAAAAAAATTATTTGACCCTTAGTTTTCGAGAAAATTTAGTACGATTTTTTTTCAAATTGTTATTAAATATCATGTATTTAGTCAAATTAATACTATCCATAAAGAAAACAAAATTAAAAAAACGCGTTTTAATTTGAGCAATTTTACTTAATCTTAAACTTAAGCACCTATGAAAACTTTTGTGAGAAGAAAAAAATGTTTTTTTTCAAGCTCAGATTAAAAAGTCATATTACACAATCGGCTCCAAATACGATGTAGATTCACCAGTTTTCGGGTTGTACATCGAGTTTTGTTACACCCTGTATACATTCCTGTGAGCAAACATACGATAGTAACTTACAATCGCGCTTAAAAAATACACAACATATTTATAGTATGTCTTTTGACAGACTGCACAGTTTTCTGATTTAAAAAATGTGCAGTTTTCTGTCCCGTATATAGTCCGCATAACTCCAGAATGGAAATTGCTTTTTTTTGTCGTTTCATTTGTGGCTTAACTTTATTTTATATTTATGCCGTATATTATACAATTCAAAACCTTTCATTTTTTATTTTTTTTATTGTTTTTACGCCCATGGGGCTTTTACATAGAGACATTATTTTTAAATGATTACACAGTAGGTAGCTATTTATTACCGCCAGAGATGGCATCCAGACACTGTTCCCTAAAATGCACTAGATTTGTGTTAAAAACAATATTGTTAGTATACTTGTTAGCAAGTATGCATGTTAGTATACTTGTTAGGTCAGTGCATGCATTCTTCGTATCGGTGAGTTGCTAGTTGACAACAATCAAACATAGATTTTAATACTTTGAACAGAAAGAGCAATTCATTTAATATTCTTCTATTTTCTAATGTTTGTATATTCAAAAAGTTATAATTCATTTGTACTTATTAATATAATAAAAACAAGAGATTTTGTTTTTATATGAGTTATACTTTTAATTGAGATTCCTGAGATTTTAATTTTTTTGAAATGTTTTTATCCCCTCTTGTCTTCAATTTCTTCAATCAATCAAACAAGTTTTCCGTTGTCATATTCTAATCGTAGGAAATTCACATGTCCCCAGCGGTTGAGAAATCGTCGAGCGATAACAACAAAACGGGGGAATGAAAAACCACCGTATCCGCCGTTTTGCGAAATGGCGGCTACTTCACGGACGTCGGCCATTGGGGTTAATGACGAGAAGTCATTATTGTTGAAGTTTACCATTGGCTGGAGATGGCGATTTACTTTTTAACGAATGCATTAATATATCCAGATCACAACTGCATGCTGCATCAATCGAGATGAGTAACATTGTAAATGAGGAACTCCAAGGGTACACATAAATGAATTTTAATTTTTTTTCACAGAAATTCAGGAGTTTACTTCTTGTACGACGAAACTTTTCTAAAATACGCCAAAATGTAACTAACTAACTTACCATCACGACATTTCCCCGTAGGGATAGGCAGAGAGGATAGAACGCCATACCACTCTGTCCTGACAGACTTCCTTTGCTTCCTCTACATTAATACACATCTTCTCATGCACATACGACGATTATTCCGACTTTTCACATGACCACTTTCAAGTTCTTGTCGTACTTGGTCAAGCCATGTCTTTCTCGGCCTTCCGCGGCTTCTACATCCAGGCACACCTGCATTTAAACTTCTTTTTAGCCGTTCTTTCATCACTCATTCGCTCCACATGACCAAACCATCGTAAAAGCCCTTTCTTAATTTTGTCGATAATGCTTATCTCAGCCTTGCACTCTGCTCTTATTTCGACATTTGTACACCTATCATACATAGTCTTACCACACAAGGTAATGTAATATAGCACACCAAAATGTAAAATAAATTATTACTACTTTCCCTATCAGCACCCAATGGTGCAATAGGGTACTGCATTGTTTCACCAATTGCAGAGAGGGTTGTTTTATTCACTCCTGGGAAGGTTTCCTGCATTATAACATCCATTTTATAATTTTTGTATTTGTGTATTTGATATGATTTAGTGACAGTTCCGGGTGAATTTTAGATGCGCCATGTAACCGATAGAACTGCGTAGCTAAGTACATAAAGCTTATAAAAAATGTCGTCAAATAATGCTGTACAGCAAAAGGCGCTAATGTCGTTTTCATCACGTATACAAATTATATTTTTATACACCTCGAACTTTCAATTACATTTTTAAATTTATTTACACCCCGATTCGGACTTTTTTCACAATAAATAAGTGCCGTGAATTGGTTTTGAGCTATCGAGTGCATTTTTTACCTCCGAAAATGTTTTTTTGTTCAAGATTCTCTGTGTTAGTTTCATCGTCAGTTTTTCTCTATGAGAAAAAAAAATCGTTTGACAAGGGCTTCTCCTGATCGAGAATAACTCTGCAGAGCTCTGTTTTTTGCAATAAATAGAAAGAAGACAAAATTTCCAACTTCAAAGACACCTAAAAATATCGTTTCTAGCTGGGAAAATAAAAAGTTATAACGTTTTAAAAAAACATTATTTTTTACTATATAATATTTTAAGTTTAATCTGTTATAATTTTTATGGCTATGGAATAAAATCATTAACAGACAGTGAATTCGTAATAAAAAGTACCTACCTTATAATTCGTTTGGAGTTTATATTATAGGTAGTTCGAGCTACAAGAATCTTGTTGTTTGAAATTTGGAGCATTTGCTACTACTACTCTCCCTTATCCGCACCCAATGGTGCATAGGGCACTGCATTGGTACACCAAGTGCAGTGTCTCTTGATCATTTTATTACATGAAAGTAGGATGATCAGTCTTACGCTTCAGTCCCAGTCCAAGGTATCGCACATGAAATATTAATGTAAAAATAAACATGTAAATAAATCATATTTCATCTTTGACCCTCTACGGGAATCGAACCGGCGACCTCATACACGGTAGTAAAAATGGGCTACCACTGTGCTACGAGGTGAACATATGGATCATATGGACTCGCACAATTCCCGAAAAATATATATATTCTATTTTGTATAATGCCGAATGAGTTTTAATTTTTTTTAAATTTAATAATCATCATCACCATTACTTACTATTACAGAATTGCTTCCCATGCACAGCATATGGATTTTTTAAATTCCAAAATGGCGGGCGTTCTTTTTTTTCGTTTTCGTAAAATAAAGTAGGGTATCGTTTTAAGGGTTTTTAAGGGTGCTGATTTCGAATTTAGCTTTTATTTTTAATCCAAGATGGCGGACGCAACTTTTTTTCATAAAATAAAGTTGGGTATCGTTTTAAAGGTTTTTAAGGGTCCTGATTTCGAATTTAGCTTTTATTTTTAAATCCAAGATGGCATAAAATAAAAGTTGACAACCGTTTTTAAGGGGTCTGACAAAGCTTTTTTTCATAGAAGGATGTTTGGTATCGTTTAAAAGGTTTTTGGGGGGGGGGGCCCTGATTTCGAATCTAGCGTTTATTTTTAAATCCAAGATGGCGGTCGTCCCTTTTTTTCAGAAAATGAAGATGGGTATCGTTTTAAATGGTTTTGGGGGGCCCTGATTTCGAATCTAGCGTTTATTTTTTATTCCAAGATGGCGGTTGTCTCTTTTTTCACACAAAGTGAAGAAGGGTATCGTTTTAATGGTTCTTGGGGGCTCTGATTTCAAATTTAAAGTTTATTTTGATATCCAAGATGGCGGACGCACCTTTTTTTCATAAAATGAAGATGATGGGTATCGTTTTTAGGGCGTATGGGCGTCCTGATTTCGAATTAAGAGTTTTTATTCGGAAATTCAAGATGGCGGACACACATTTTTTTCATAAAATGAAGGTTTGCATCGTTTTTAAGGTTTGCAATCTTTTTTAGGGCGTGTTCGCGTACTGATTTCAAATTTAAAGTTTATTTTGATATCCAAGATGGCGGACGCACCTTTTTTTTCATAAAATGAAGATGGGTATCGTTTTTAGACGATACGGGCGTCCTGATTTTGAATTAAGCGTTTATTTTTAAATCCAAGATGGCGGACGCACATCTTTTTTATAAAATAAAGATTGGTATCGTTTAAAGGGTTTTGGGTGACCTGTTTTCGAATATAGAGTTTATATTTGAAATCCGACTTGACGGACGCACCTTTTTTTCATCTAAGAGTAAATTCCCTGCCACACACATTTAAAAAAAAAATAAATGTCCAGTAATAGAAGTCCTCATATTAAATTTTACGAGTCGGACAGCCAAGAAATTTAATTGTTTATGCCAAAGACGGATAAACAAAAAATATATTATAAATACCTAAAAACTTGAAGGACACAGTGAAGGAACCTACGAAGGCACGACGCAAATAATGATGCATTTTTTATTCAAATGAAATCAGCGGTGATTTTTAATGAAAATTGGTGAAATTTAAAAACGCAAAAATTTAAAAAAGAGTAATGTCTAATCAAGCACTAAACTTTTAAAAATATTTATAAATACACTATATTTATAAATGTAATAAAACTCGATGTACAAGCGGGCAACCAGTGAATCTACATTCTTTTTGGAGTCGATTTTGTAGAATTTTTTAATTTTATTTGACCCATAGTTTTCGAGAAAATTTATTATAAATTTTTACAAATTGTTATCAAATATCAGTTATTTTGACAAATTAATACTATTCATAAAAAAGACGAATTTAAATAATGTTTTTACTTAATCTGCGGTAGGTACTTTCTGTAAGCTTTTGTGAGAAGAAAAAAAAACTTTTTTTTAACCTAGATTCAAAAGTCATATTACACATTCGACTCCAAATAATATGATGTAGATTCACCAGTTTTTAAATTGTACTACGAGTTTTGTTACACTGTGTATATGTATTATAATGAGCTTAGTTTAATAGCGTACTTAATAAAGATAGAATAAAAATAATGACATTTCTTTATCATAAGAATATGAGAATATTTGCCATCAAAGTGATATTAATTTGTCCATGTTTGTCAAAAAATAATGCCTTTAAACAAAATGGATTTAATATTATTTCATTAAATCTTAGATCATAATAAGATTATTCCTTAATAAAGTAGTTCTCATACTATACACAACACCTTTACAAAATAATTACAAATATCTTCCAAATCAACACCTAACAGTATCATAATTAACTTGTAAAACTACTAATAGGAGGCATCTCATGGCCAAATCCAAAAACTCAACGAAAATTAATTTCAAACAATTGCCGATTCGAAGGAAACGGAATAATATATTATTTGGTGAAAAAGTAATTATCTTACAATTTTTATCAAAACACAATGCTGATATATCTAGGTTTCCCAACGACAGCGTCTCAAGGGTACCTACCTACGAAAAATAACAAATTAAATATATTAATAGCATGTTTTTAATAATTCTTAACCATGGTTTTTTTTATCTTTTTCAATTCATTGAAACAAATTATGACTTCAACGTGTTTATGAAAACTGCATTCAGTATGTAATGTTTATGTGCCGATATGTTTTAAATAATAAAACGATTTGATCACGATTGACTAGACTATGAGTACTAATAAAGTTCGGAGGTGTTTCGGTTAAAGTATTTTACCTAAAAACAAAAAAAGCACTACTTTAAATTTATTGCTTTTCATGGGACGAATTTAATGAATTTTAGCCGCAGTTTTCTGTATTTCAACTACTACTATTATTGATATCCCAACAGAGACAGAGAAACTCTGAAACGAATGTGAATTATCTAAGCGTTTACAGGGCTTATGACCTGTCATTTGGGTTAAGTGGCCACTTGATGTACTACACATTCCCTATTCCGCCATCATCTGATAACCATAATGATACATTTTTGAAACTACTATATATTGAACTCGTCTTCGTCGTTTCCGCATTACAGAAATTTTTATGAGCTGGTGTCATTGTTGAGAAGATTGTTAAGGTCATTTTTTTGGCAATCATTATTTATTAGTGTTAGGTAAGGCTCTACCGAACTTAATTTTACTTAAATTTTGAAGACTCCTTTAAATGTTTCTCTCCGAACTTATTTTGTACATATTTGCCCTTTAAGTAACCAAATAATTAAATAATTTTAACAGTCCTAAATCTTTTTAACAACATTTTTTAAAATCATATACAAATAATTGTAGACAAATTACTGGATTAAACCCATGCTGGGCTGATATCAGATAATATTTGACTATCCCAACAGAGACAGAGAAACTCTGGAAACGAAATGTGGATTATCTAGGCCGTGGATTACTATTACTACTATAGCTCTCCCTTATCCGCACCCAATGATGCATAGAGCACTGCATTGGTATTACGGAATCTCTCCCACCAAATGATTTAAAGCAAATAACTCATGATGAACGGTGCAACCGCTTCTCCATAGCATGAGTCCAAATAACTCTTACACTACGAGGACCGTCATGCTAAAACAATATTTTACAAATATATTTATTTTGTCCGCGTACATTTGCACATTAATCTAATTTGAAAATAATACATTATTCAATTATCATATTTTCAGTTTTTCCCGACTCTGATTTTGTGAAAACTTATTGCAAAAAAAAAGCTCTTACGGTATCTAATCACCATATTCCTTTGGTCCTAAATACGTTAACATCTTTTGGCCATGATTTTTGGTCAATGTTAATAACTGAACGTGAATGTATTGTATATATTTCTTGATATCTCCAATTTTCCCGTCTATTTAACTTTGATTTCTACTGCCTTGAATCCGTCCGATAATCTTCCGAGCAATAAATTTATTTAAATTGGCTGTTAAATAAGTAACCGCTACTTTCCGGAATTTGTAATTTAATTGCCGAAATGACGGAAACTTTCTAACATTTTCTTTTCAGTTGTGAAAATATCAGGTACCCGTTTTGCTGAGCATTGCTCATTCGGTGTACACAAAATACGGAAACAATGGCCATATTTTCAATAGAATAATCAGTATTGTGATGTATTTAGGAACCTCGTGAATTCAACGAGAAACAGGCTTCACATTTTACACCTGCATGTAATACAATATGTAACCAACACCGTGGCACGTGATAGCCACACTTTACGTGTATACTCCACCACGTGACTCGCGGCCGCTTTCCCATACAAACGTATTCCTTGATTTTCTTCCTGGAATGTAACATTAGAGCATTGATTTTTTCACAAATTTTAGATATCGACCAGATGCGTGTTTGTACCGATTTTTTAACCATTCATTTATCTCTTTCAGAAATGTGTAAATGACCGTATGTAATATTATAGTAAATGGAGACAGATTGAAGCAGGTAGAAGAATTTGTATATTTGGGAGGTATGTTTACAAGAGACGGAAATGTGGATAAGGACATTGAGAGAAGGATTAGTAGTGCCGGAAACAGAGTTAATGGTGCCTTAAAATCGATAGTGGCAAATAAGAACTTATCGAAATAAGCAAAATTGGCAGTACACAACGGAGTTCTGGTACCACCCTTATGTATGGTAGTGAAGCGTGGTGTTGGAAAAAGAAGGATGAAAGTAGACTGAATGCTGTTGAAATGCGATCTCTCAGGCGAATGTGTGGTAAGACTATGTATGATAGGCATACAAATGTCGAAATTAGAGCAAAGTGCAAGGCTGAGATAATCATTATCGACCAAATTAAGAAATGGCTTTTACGATGGTTTGGTCATGTGGAGCAAATGAGTGATGAAAGAAGAAAACGGCTAAAAGAAGTTTAAATGCAAGTGTGCCTGGATGTAGAAGCCGTGGAAGGCCAAGAAAGACATGGTATGACCAAGTACTTGCCACACTTTCTCATACCAAGACATGGTATGAGAAAGTGAACATGTGAAAAGTCGGAATAATTGGCGTATGTGCATGAAAAGATGTATGAATGTAGAGGAAGCAAAGGAAGTCTGTCAGGTCTGTATGGCATTCTATCCTCTCTGCCTACCCCTACGGGGAAATGGCGTGATGGTTAGTTAGTTAGTTAGTTAATTTATCTCCTTTAACAAATAAAATATCAAAAAAATAAGACGATGCAAACACGCATCTGGTCGATATCTAAAATGTGTAAAAAAATAATTTATCTAATAATAAATTCCAGGGAGAAAATCAAGGAATATGTTTGTATAGGAAGCGGCCACGAGTCCCGAGTATGCTTTAAGTGCATTTTTAGCGATATTTAAAAAACGGATATATTTAGGCAAAGTTTAAAGGTTTACCGGGAATTTACAGGCCTTGTGACCTGTCAGCTGTGTTAACCGATCATTTCACCTACTGCACTGTTTAAAATTATTTATTATACCTATTATATAGGTACAAATATTTATAAAGAACAAGTTTGTTTCAGAATTAAAAATTCCAAATCATGGGGTAGTATGTGAAAGCCTCTAATGTACAAGTACATACATAGGCGGCCTCCGTAGCGTAATGGCTAAGACGCTAGACTCACGATCAGGGGGTTCCGGGTTCGATTCCCGGTGAGTACACAAAAAATCAAAAGTGATTTTTCTCAAGCCTGGGTGTTTGTGACGTTGTTCCCCTCTGTAATTGGGCATCCTGGCCTGTTGAGGTGATTAAAAATAAATAAATTATAAAAAATAATAAAAACTAAATATTGAAAATATCAAACTATAGTACTACTACTACTCTCCCTTATCTGCACCCAATCTTGCATAGGGCACTACATCGGTACACCAAGTGTAGTGTAAATTGATCATTTTATTTCACGAAGGTAAGATGATCAGTCACACGCTTCTGTACTAGTCCAAGGTATCACACATGAAATATTAACATGAAAATCACATGTAAATAAATACTTCATGTTGATTCCCTACGGGAATCCTATCTATCAAACTATATTAAGTATGTAAATAACTAATAATAAATAACATTATAAAAATTATGCCAAAGTTCGTAAAACACCTGCGACGATATTGAGAAATAGAAAGTTGTTGGATTATTTAGGATATTTATTAAAAACGATAACTTTTGTATTTTAGTAATAAAACAAACTTTTATGTGCTTATATATACCTATTCCATTAGGTATGTAATATAGGTAGGTACATATGTCCCTTTTTACTTTCTCTTGTACATAAAATTATATAACCGGTCCAAATATATTAATAAAGACACATTCTATTAATACCTAATAAATTTTAGTATGATGGGTAGGTAGGTACTTGAAATTTTAAAAAATACATTATATTGGAACTTATTTGCAATAACTATTTACAAAACTAAAAAATGAATTCTGGATTTTTTTCGCAATGTGGCTAAAATTGTGAATTTCAGGTGATTTTTAAATTTTATTTGAATAGCGATTCATTATTTTTTTTAAAATCAAAAAATTTTGAACAAAATTTTCATTTGGATTGCAAAATATTTTATTTACATTTTACATGAAAGTTGTTGAGTGTAGTGTCTCAGAATTCAGAATGTAAATATACTTATACATGGAGTAACAGAACTCTGAGTACAACCCGAAAACTCGTGAATCTACATCATATTTGGAGTCGAATGTGTAATATGATTTTTTAATCTGAGCTTTAAAAAAAATATTTTTCTTCTCAAAAAAGCTTTTGTAGTACATCAGATTAAGTAAAATTGCAAAAATTCTTATCAAAATGCGGTTTTATTTATAAATACTATTAATTTCACTAAATAAATTTTATTTGATAACAATTTACAAAAAAATATCGAAAAAAAATACTTTGTACTTAATTTCCTCGAAAACTAACTAACTAACCATTTCTCCGAAGGGGTAGGTAGAGAGGATAGAACGCCACATCACTCTGTCCTAGCATACTTCTCTCGCTTCCTCCACATTCATACATCTTCTCATGCACGCACGTCGATTATTCCGACTTCTTACATGCCTACTTTCAAGCACTTGTTTTTACTTGATCATGCCATGTCTTCCGGTTAAAATCGAAAACTATGGTAAAAAAAAAATTAAATCTACAAAATCGACTCCAAATATGACGTAGATTCACTGGTTTCCCGTTTGTACATCGAGTTTTGTAACACCATATTCAGTCCCTGAGTTTATTCTTGAATGAAAAAAAAAGTCAAGTTTTTTTGCTGATGCAATAATTTTTGTGTTGATTAAGTATTGGAGAGTAAAAAAAAAAAATAAATAATTAACAATTTAATTGGTTACATACGAATTTACATAATTTACTAAGAGTATTGACTCAAAAACTGATGAATAGTTAAAAGTTAATAATCGCTTTTATCTGTAAATTTTACTGTCTTAACATTTTATTCGAAATCAATCAACTACTTTCAGAGCAATCAGATCTTAAATATCGATTCAAATTGAGATTCTGAGCTTTCGAAAATGGATTAAAGTATTATTCGCAATGATCTTGAATACGCGCTCAGTGAAACTTGACGGTACGATGACCCATCCACAGATAGATATTAAACGAAGTGAAAGTGCAAAAAGTTTCACCCACATGCGAGATTTAACGAGTATCAATAACCGATCAAAGGACACCTTTCTACTAATTCACACAACTTTCCACGAGATTAATCAAACCGAGACGTAATCTGCCGAAGTGGGACAGTAACCGCACGACTTGCTCTTTTATTTTCTCGGGGTAATTTGTTAAATTAATTACTAAATGTTCTGTTATGAAAAAAGTTTTTTTTTCATATTGTTTGAAGAAATAACACGGAAAATAATTAAACTGGGCAATCGCGGTTGCCTTTCTTTTAAATTATAATATTTATGTTTAATACACTCAGCCAGGGCCGTAATAAAAGCCCCCGGGAGGCCGCTTTGGTGAACTAAATTTTGTAAATATTTAACCTCCTCTTTGTTCCTCCACCTCGAAGACGTTTGTTAATTAATGCATTGTTCCCTTTTCAGCTTTCAGAGACAACAGCTGGAGGCGCGATTCAAGAGTCAAGGTGTTGATCTACAAGACATCCAACCCGTGATAAGTCATAAAGAATTATCGCAAGAGGTGGTACTCGTATTATCCGTGAATGAATGTTAAATATATAGAAATAAATAAAATATACGAACATTTAACACAAAATGCCGAACACCCTTCTATTAGTTGATCGCAAGACTAAAAATTTCCATCAATTTTCTTCTTCATGATGAGTTTTCCGTGGTTTTCTTGTCAACTCAGACAGATACTGGAAGAAAACATAAACTCGAAAATATTCATCAAATCTCTTATAATGCACTATTAAGTTTTTGTTGCTCTACAAACAACGATAAATTTTGATAAATCATTTAGCGTCATTTATGTGAGAAATAACCTAAAATAAAAGAAAATTAAAACCTAAAATGTCTACCTAGTTGTAATGCTTTAATTATAAAAATTAAATACGTGTTCTTAAAAATTCAAAAAATTATTTTGAAATATAAAAACAATTATTCGATAAAAAATAAGAGTTAAATATTTGAAAAAAAATGTAAAGATAAGCTAAATGAACAAAATTTAAAGTTATTTAGGGCTAAGTGTAAAAAATATATATGTGAGAAATATTAGTGTAGATATTATATCATGGCGAAATTGATTTGATAATAATGATAGGATAAGAATAGTTAGGAAAAAAAAAAGTGTAATGTAAAATATATTAGTCTATGTAAAAAAATATAAATACTAAATAAAATATAAAAAATAAAAAAATTTAGGTCACCACCATCTAAACCCCCCCCCCCCCCCCCCCTTGCAATTTCACTAATATAACTAGTCTATTTAATTTGGACTAACTAATTACATCGTCTGAAAAGTCTATATCAGGGGTCTCCGCCATTTTTTCTGATTTATTTATTTTTTCTCTTTTTTTTGTCGGGGCCCTGAAGCTCGGGTACCTAGTGTGGCTGTATCGGTAATGCGGACCTGGATAAAGTGTTTGACAGAGCAGATCATTGCCATTAGCTGAAAGTTGTTACTACATGGTTATAAAATAATTTATCGATTTTAACCGCAAATTTTTGGTTAAATGTCCCTTGTTTTATTTAGTCACTTTTACTGTTTTATTTGCGTATTTAAACTTTTTTAAATTACGGTCCAGTACCTATATGACGATATTATGGACTATGATATTTAAAGAAAATTGTAGAAGGGACATTAAAACTTTTATGAACCTATTTTAATAAGGAAAATAACCTACATACATATCGACCAACGATCTCCATATTTCTATATTATCTTATCTGTTTTATATAACCGATATAACTAGAACCCGTGACAATGTCACTGGTATGATGGTGGTAATGCGAAGAATCGCAAACAATTAGTAAGAGATATCGTTCATTAAAACTTATGTAAAGAACTTTAGCGTAAATAAATAGCGCATTGTTTGATTATTTTTGCGAGAAAGGTGTGATAATAAATTATAACGTCGATTACTGTAGTTGTTTAGGTATAAAAATTCCCAAGAACTGCACTGTGATCACCAACGTATCTACATGTTGATATATCTCATATCACAATAGGTAACGAAAGCCCCACCTTTTCCCTAGACTGCTTTCAAAGACTTTTAAGTCTTTTTTCAGTCCCGCCAACTCTACCGATTTTTTCAACAAGCTAAACCGCGATTTTAAGATTGTTAGTGTGATTTTAAAAAAATGAATTTACGTTATGTACGCGAACAAATGTTTTCATTGCCCCTACCACTGTCTCGGCTTATATTATAATTGTCATTGTTTCCATCACCCATACCAACCAGAGTAGGCCCAAATTAACAGTTGTAGGGTATGTTAGTTTCTACCCCGATCATTATTTATTAGTAATTACTACCACCCGTAAAGTGCTCAAAATATCAAATTTATTTAAGAAATGGATAGTAAGTGCAAAGGCCAATGTCCTACAGAAGGTTATAAATGCCATATAGTACAAAAAATATTTCTTAAAAAATTCGCAAGATGATTGTAAGTCCTATGATTGTTATCCCATGATCCTTTAATAGGTGCTAAGTGCCACCGCCAGTCATAATATGACATCCTTATTATAGATAAATAAAACAGTTGATGTACCTATTTCTTTATTACCACTGAAACGTTAAGTCCTTTATAGCTACAGAGAGCAGGGCACTTTGGCCCTTTTAAAGGAAACTAGCCACGGCACATAAGACTTTCTTCAAAATGATTCGTTTATTTGATTTTACCCTTAGATAAATTAGTCTTTTACATGTAATTTTTTAAATAAACTGCATTAAGATATGTACTTTCGTTGATTTGGCATTAAAATAAAATAATGCCTTTTTTAAAAATGGCACATACGCCCCTTTAAGTTTCCGGTATTGAAATGTATTTTAATGATTGACGTAATATATTCGCGACACAACTGCGATATACCTTTCTACGTGTAGATACCTTGGTGAGCACTACAGTTTTAGCTTTCGAGTATTTAGATAGCTATTATTCATTTATTAATCATATTATTTAGCACTCGTTCGACTAAATAAGCTATAATTCATTCCGTCTTGCATCTACCAAGCACATCTCACTTTCATATAATACGCAAAATTGTTATACCCTATTAAATATAGCTTGATTATAATAACAGCTGTCAAACTGTATTAATTATTTTAGTTTTAAATGGTTTAAAGCTGATTTTATACAATATGTTGGTTTATTTGGAAAGCAGTTGATTCTCAAAATAATTAACATGCCAGATGCGAAGAGTTTTTGTTTTATTAATGTAAATCACTCGTTGGAAGGATTTGTTTGAACCAAGTCCCATACAAACTATAATAAATATATAAAACTTGAATCATAGAAATTCTAAACATGCCGAATTGTCATTTTAATCATGCTATATTTAATTGACTTTAGTGGCGGTTGGGAGAAGTTATACTTACTACAATAATTGAAAATTTAGTAAGTGGTCTTTGATTATTGTGATATCGTTTCAGATTTTGTTAAAAAAAGAAAAGATAAATAAAGAAAACTTCAGCATTATAAGTACATTTATCGTCTAATAAAAAAGTTTATTATTTCCTACTATGAATTGACAATTGTTTCACCTTTAAGGACATTGTTAGAAAAAAATAGGGACTGTTTGATAATGCAAGGCGAAACAATTGTCACAAAATAAAATTAAAAAAAAAATAGAAACAGAATCTAATTGATTTCAATTATATTATAATATAGAGTTCTATGAAGTTAATGCCATATTAATCAATATGTATAGCATGCAACAAAAAAAACTGGCTAGTGAAGATATCCGTACCTACCACCAAAATAGCATTTAACCGTTTTCCCCTCGCATCTTCTCCGATACATAAAAATGTTAACGTTTAATTAATAAACGATCAATTTAACTGGTGCATATATCGTGTATACTACTACTACTACTTTTCCTTATCCGCACCTAATGGTGCATAGGGAACTGCATTCGAACACCAAGTGCCGTGTATCTTGATCATTTTTATAACATGAAGGTGAGATGATCAGTCTTACGCTTCGCTGCCAGTCCAAGGTATCACACATGAAATATTAACATCAAACCACATGTAAATAAATATTTTATGTTGATCCCATGCGGGAATCGAACCCGTGACCTCATGCATAGTAGCAAACGGGCTACCACTATGCCACGAGGCGGACATACAGTTCGTTCATTTCATAAATAAAGAGACACTTTTGGTATAAGTAATAGTAGGACTGGTCCAGTAAGGTATTTTAAAAATTAAAAAAATCATAATTACTATACATGTAAAAAATTTATAAAACTAAATACTTTATACTTATACAATAATGTTTAAATGAAACTTACCTATTTGTCTGATTGCAAATAATTTTTCTTCCCCCCATGGTCAAATAATCCTTGGGAATCTTAAAGGTTCACTTCCACTTCTTGCATTTAAATGATTTTTTTTTTCAAAAAGTCATTTAAACTTTGAAATGCAATTCCTTAGCTTGGAAATTTCACTTAAATATACACAACACGTGACTAGAAGCACAGGTCAGGAATCTTATTTAAAAACGTAGTTTGGGGTGAAATAATCAATTATTGATCAGGCAGAAATTGGACCGCGAATTGCGATTAGCTGTTTATAAAAATTCCTACGGCAGTAATTTGATCACGTATTTCAAGGCACTTCGTATAATACAAACAAACAGATTTAACTACATTTGTTATTTTTTAAAATTGGATGTTTATTAACTTAAAAAACTCCAAAATGTTTCCAAACATTTCACTAATTAAAGTTTTATTTTCCCGCCATAATTTGACAGTGGCATCCTTTTTCCAGGCCCCGGTTAAAGGATTCTTTTTTCAAAAAAACAGCTCGATTCACGTAAAGTCATAGACAAACGGCACACGAAACGTCAAACTCACATGGTATTTACATGAAGTATGCACGATCTGGACCGTTGGATGGTTCGTTTAGCAATGGAATACTGTTAGCCGCAAGACCTGTGTGTTTGGATGTGTTGAGCCGGTTGTGTAGTATAAGGTAGCTTGTGTGTGTGAGAGATCTTGGGATGTTCTCTGTTCCGTTCATCCACATGTCTGCGGTAAAAGAGAAACTGCCGAAAACCGCATGCGCTAATTTTTCGAAACTAAATTTCATTTGCATTATAATTCTCTAGCCCGGGGCGATATTTTTTTTATAATTATTATACCATGTACGCTGTGTTGTTATTAACTGATGTTTGGATAATAATAACTGCTCGTACTAGTGCATTACTTCTAATGCTAGCCATTACGAGTCTACCTTATTTTCACGGCTCATTTATCTTCTCTAACAAACCCAGAAGAAGTATGGAATAAATGCATGATATTAGCTGGACAAACAGTCTAACAAAAACTTAATTCTGCTTTATTTCTCTATGCGCCAAAGATTGGCCTATTTTTTTTAGAGCTAATTTACATGACAGAGTGATAAACAAAGTAAGTACACACTACACACCTACCTCAATGTACGAGTATAAACTAAGAATAATTTTATGTATTTTCCATAATTTTTTTAGGAAACTTACAAGTTAATTACCTCATAAATTACCTTATTATTACTTCATTCAAATGAAATATAGTTTTGTAGGTATTTACAATAGTAATTACGTTCTGAATGGAATAAAGTAGCATTATAGCGAGAACGAAACTTATGAAAATACTGAAATTTGAATAATAAAACATACATTAAAAAAATATCTAGGCATATTAGCAAAAAAAGACAAGCAGATCTATATTAAATTTATTAAATTAAATTCTACATATTTAGGTATCGTATTTTATTATAAGGAGGTTTTCATTGCAGACCAGTGTTATCATCATCCCATGTCCGCTTGCCCACATATAGATTTCACATTATATACATGTATGTAAGAATTATATTATTATATAGTAGTTTATTGCAAAAGCGTCGCGGCGCCGCGGAGTCGCCGGCGCCGCGTTTAAATGCTAAGGGACAACCTAAAAAACAGTCGGTGATTTTGAAAAAATGCTGGTAGGTATTGAACTCAAGAGACCTTATTCAAGATAATTGAGAAACCAATTGTTTACTAAAATATCATATAATATGATAAATAAATTAACATTTTTATCTTAAGTTTTATTTTATAAAACGTTTTACGATTTTTTAATTTTAATTATATAAATTCTGTCCAACATGGTTTGCTATTATGTATATTATTAATTTTGTAAAAAGATTTGTCCTAGGTGTATGTTAATTAATAAATAAAATATCAACTTGTATTTCATATTTCAACTTAACCCGATCTACGGTTTTTTTGGATACAATGTTCTATTTTACCATCCTTTTTAAAATGTGGAAATCAAAAGCACCCTCATCCATGGTCATTAATTTGTAGACAATCTGTACAACAGACGTTGAAATATATGCATGGAAAAATTAATAAAAAATTATCGTTTTCTTAACTACATAGAAGGTAAAAGCTAGCTAGACACAAGAATCAATTGTCCTTTGGAAACACAAGAATTATTTTCAGTTTTTAAATCAAATAAAATTAAAATAATGCAAAACCTGTTTTTCGAATTGATAAGTTATTTATTGTTTTTAAAATTTTGAAATTTTTTAATTAATTGACAATATTTAAAAATATATATATTTTTGACGCTATTTTAGTGTCCGGATTCGTTTAGTCTTGTAGTTTTCGTATGATATTTTCTATGGTAAAACTACCGATTATTACAAAACAAGGCTATAATTTAAAAACCCATTTAAACATGAATCGTAAAAACTTTCAATTCATAATTATTAATATCTGTTGTAGGTAGTTATAAGTAAGGAACGGTATATTAAGAATGACCTTTCTGATTAATCTTTATGTCTTTATTGGACTCTTAACCAACATTTATGACACTTTCTAACACAACTAAATTCAACAACAATCAAATATTACCATAGCGTAAATTAAAAAATATATATTTTAATATGCTTTTAAAATATTAACCAAAATCGGCAGTAAAAATAAGAATATTGCCAGTCACTTTTTGCCGGGTTAATCTTACTCGTTCTCTTAAAAGAAACTTGTTAACGTTTTTAAAACACACATTGTTAACAAACATTTTTATTTGTACAACATTTTGGGTGTGTTGAAATACTTGTACACAAATCTGGATTTATCCCAAGGGGGCCAAGTGGCCACTTAACCCAGCCAATGACAGGTCATAAGCACTGTAAACGCTCGAATATTTATATTCCTGAATTGGAAAAAAAATCTTCTTCATCTCTGTAGGGATATAAAATGAAATTTATTTTTATTTGTGTTTACCCCTATAAAATCCATAAAATGTTTTCAAATCAGATAGCTACAAAATCATCAGCATTCCGAAGTTCTGAACTCCCCAATTCTATAATTTTATGTAGCAAAATAATATTTTTAGTACAGTAACGTCTAAATTGGCCTTAATTGCATAAAAAATTCGAACAATAATTTTCGTTTTAAAAAAACGTAACAAAATTGAGTGTGTAAAATTTTGTTTATTTTCTGAAATACCTAAACTATATCTTCAAAAAGTTCAATAGTTCAATCAAAAAGTATCTATTAATCACCTTGTAAAGTTAATAATTGCTTCTATAATGGTGCTTCAGAATGCTGTAATAATGTAACAGAACTTTAACCCAAGACTGCAAACATCTGTTTAATGTAATACATTATCAATATATCTGTATTCACGTAATAATATCATGAAGATACCTCACTGACTAGCATGATGTCCCTTACCTAACGGAAAATCCGAAAATCTTGTAACGAAAAATATGAATTAGCAATAACTAACGTTCAAGTAACGGATAAAGTTTTTGATAGAAAGAAGATAGTCAATTAATGTTGTAGGTATTGAAAATTAAAGTTTTATAATTTTTTATAATGCTCTGACAAGGAAACGGCCGTCACAAAATAACATATTATCGTACTGTCTTTTTAATTTGATTTGAAATGATTTTTAAAATATTATAACGGAGAAGTTTTGTAAAATAATGCCGGCTCAGCAATGCTGTGTTGATGAGTTATACCAGTGGTTTAATGGACAAGATACTAACTTTTTTCTGCAAAGGTTCTGGCTGTGATCTTAATTGAACATGTATTTATGCACCTACTGACGAGTTGCAGTAGGCAACTCAGTAGGACATGTATTGTTTTCCAGATTATAAATGTATAAATTGAAAATAAAAACCAGCTTTTTCCGTTTTATTTTGTTTAAAAACACAGAAAGTATAATCCAGATTACCACCATTACCGTTTATGTATAACCATTACCGTTTTACCGTTTTAACTCCTCTGGCCTCAAATAAATCCTTTAAAAACACAGAAAGTATAAACTCTCTTGTGAAGAGTTCTAGATGATCCAATTATTTACAATCTAGTAAATTACCATCATTGATTAGACTACTTGTCCTTCATATAATAAATAATCTGGTTACCACGCATTTTGTTACATTAGATGCGGAAAGGAGAAAAGACATAATAACAACCTTCTACAACATCAATTTATAACACTCGGCTATTCTGTACTAAAAAAAAATAAAATCGTTTTTCGAACATTGCATTGTCGCTTCACCGTACTACTATCTACTACTCTCCCTTATCTGCACCATATGGTGCATAGGGCACTGCATTCGTTACCTACAACAAGTGCAGTGAATCTTGATGATTTGTTACATGAAGGTAAGATGATCAGTCTTACGCTAAAGCGCCAATCCAAGGTATCACATAATGAAATATTTCGCCGTTCAGTCTCCAAACTTATAATAATAAATACAAATTTTAATAAAACTGACTATTTATTCTAGCAAAACTTGTGGAAGTGAGTAATAATTTACATAATAATACTGAAACATGCATTCTTCATTTGTTTTATGCCATTCCATTTTCAGCAGTCTTCCGATAAGATAATTAAGTAGTTCAGAATAATTGCAATTGCCTTTTTTAAAACATCCGCAATTCGTAATACGCACCACTAAAGACAGTATGTACACAGTAGGTACAGTCACTCAATGTGCAGGCCCAAGAAATAATGCAATTCGGTATTGATTATGAATTAGTTTCAACAAAGTTCTGTAGTTTTGTTAATATATTGTAGTATTGCCTTGTGAACATATTCGAACAAAATAAAGTGCAACAATCTATGCAAAATTAATCTAATTTAGAGGCACCATAACAATAACTGAAAAATAAGGAATCTGTCTTCTTAATTATATTGACTTTTCGTTCTGTTCAGGAAACTCGCTTGCATAGCGCAAGTGTAAACTGTATTCCTCTCAATTTAAGCTTAAACTACACATATTTGTGCTCTCTGCGTAATCTTTACAAACGTGTCTAATATCAAAAGAAAAAAAACTGTATTTTTTAAATCTATAGTGTTATGGGTGTAGAAACCAAGGAATACTGAAAAAGCCATGACATGATCAAGTATAAATGCTTGATAGTGGGAGTGAGAAAGGTCGAAATAATCGGCATGTGTGCATGAAAGGATGCGTGAATGTGGAGGAAGTGACGGGAGTATAGACGGGATATAGTGTTGTGGCATATTTTCTCAGCTTACCTCTTCGGAGAAAGTTAGTTTAGATGTAATTGGAATAAATCTTTTGAAAAGTGCGTATTTGTGTCGGAATTATAAGATATTTATTTATTTTATTTACTTTTATATTTTATTTTTTAGATCCCTACAAAGATGAGGTAGAATTTTTCAAATTCAGGAGTATGGATATCCATATATCCTGTAAACGCTCGAATATTCGAGTGACCTGTCATTGGCTGGGTTAAGTGGCCACTTTATGTAGGTACTACACAACATTCCCCATTCCGCTTATTAGCGAATATCCACACCAGGTAGCATTTTTGATTTTGTATATATGCTACGAATCAAGAATCATCCACTAGCGAGTTGAACGCGCCATCTATGCATTGATATTGTAGTGAAGTATTTATTAGCAAATTACTTAATTTTTTTGTAGTTAAGACTCTTCTGACGAGTTTTATATTATTTTATTTGGATTTCAAACAGAAAACAGAAACACATTATTATAAATCTAACTGAAAAATAGAAATACACAAAGCAATTAATAACAAAACAAAAATAGAAAATGTACTTGACTTTTAAATTGAATCGAAAAATCCCAAAAATCAAAACCGTCCGGTCCAATCAAATAGATAAAATTTTCATCGAAATCAAATTGACATTTCGAATAAGAAATATATATTATCCTAACGACAGTAAACTACACACGGTTAATTTACTAGAACATGAGAAAAACTTGGAAAAAAACATGATTAGATATATACATTAGTGATAATTAGGTATAACCTGCGGATAGGGAAATAGTCATAGAAAAAACGCATCTTTACTGAGAAATCAGTTTTCAGAAGAGCAGTTTGATTTCACGTTTTTATGATATAAGATTTCTCTTCTGTCAATGATGTTGTATGTGAACCCGATTATGGACAAGCAGAATGACGAGTTTAATACATTATTTTCTACTACGTAATTATCAGAACCGGCATTAGGGAATGGGAAACAAACAAGTTAAATATTATTTTTAATTTAAAGAGAGAAAAAAACATTGTAAGTCCTGTCCAAACACTAACTTGTACATATGGATATCAAATATATACCAGTACACTAGATAACTAGTAGATCAGTTAATATAAATATGTTTGTATAAACGAAAAATTGAGAACTGGTAATGTACATGATGGCTTCTTCATCATCATACCATACCTGCTCCCTATGTGGAGCATATGGTTGCCACAAACTGCCTCCAAACCAAGCGATCGGCCGCCAGTTCCCGTGAATCCTCCCAAGTCAGGTCCACGTCCCGCAGCTCTGGCGCTATGAGTCCCAAAATACTTTTTACGTCATAGAACAATAAAAAACCTCATTGAGAATAATAATAACTAAATAAATAATTTTGGCGGGCTAGATTGATCAAAAAACCCTTATGTGCGACGGGGCGTATCTCTCCAGAGACTTCCAGAAGGGCTGGAGACAGACGGGTGGCAGCAAATTCTGGCAGCATGCTTCCCCCTACGGCTGTGACCACAACTGCTCTATCAAAAGCAAACGACGAAGAAGAAGAATTAAAATAACGAGTATACTGCAGCTAAATATCACATGCCAGCTCTGTAAATATTTTAAATTCCTTCACATCACCATTAACACAAACACAATCATCTAATGGATAAGTATAGTATTGGTATATACGAAGCCTACGAAATACGTTACTATTAATTTATCCAAGTACTAAATATACTTAATAAAAGTATCAGGTATAATAAATTAATCACTTGATAGGATTAATAGCTTTTAAAATATCCAGAAAGTAAAACGTATTACATAATAAACTAACTAGGTTTATTTAATATCTTTGTATCAATGGTCCATAGGGCACTGCATAATATAGAATAATAATAAAAATGAATACTTAAATTGTAGTTTCATTAAATACTAAATAAATATTTTTCTTCCAATTTACGTATTTTCCATTCAAAACATACTGAAGGGAGAATTGGGGAGATGATATTTATCATGATACATGATACTCAACAATATTAAATCATATTTAGGATATTTTAGGATCTTCTCTTCGACCTAGAGTCATTTACATTTTTCTCTAATGAACTGATTATTTTTAATGAAAGTTTTTATTTCATAGAATTCATAAATTAGTTACTTACAGTACAAAAAACAATTGTAGGTAAATATTATTTAAGTATTAAAATTATCAATTTGTAATTTATTAACAAACGTAGTTACACAACGTTTCGTAACAGAAATCTACATTTTATAATGCTTTGCCTAAAGATGTTAAGAAAAACATACCAGGTAGGTATATTAAGAGCAAATCCCACCACGTAACTTGCGGCCACTTCCCATACTAACAAACCCTTGATTTTCTCCATGGAATTCAACATTAGAGCAATGATTTTTTTACACATTTTAGATATCGACCAGTTGCTCCATCACAGATCACTATCGACCGGTAATAAGCGACGTGATAACGATTTCTTACCATGGATGTTTAACAACGAGCGCATCAAGTCGCGAGCCATTTCCCGAGATATATCTTCTTCGCACATATCTTCTTTCAATCTTTCTCGAGTGCCGTATTGCATTTAGCCGGCGTTCGGCAAGCCAAATATTGAGAAAAGCAGTCGACATAATAAACAATCCGACACGCGCGTTGACTTTCTTGATTTGACGTTTGACGTTTGGCCGCGATATTTATTATCATCTATGGTGCTCGGCAACGCTCGGCAATGCTCGGCAACGGCGAACGTGGTATGAACGTATGTTCATTGTGATCGGTCAAATGGTTAGCGTTAGCACGTGGTTAGCACGTTTTTATCTACGTCGATAGTTATCTGTGATTGAGCTTATCTAAAATGTTTGAAAAATCATTGCTCTAATGTTAAATTCCATGGAGAAAATCGAGGCATACGTTTGTATGGGAGAGCGGGAGGTATGCTCTTAGGATTCAGCCTATGCATAAAAATATGATGTTAGCGGCAGCTTTCACTAGAAGCTGGTAGATACCCAACCAATCCGAGCACCCTATTACAAAGTATTGTCACAAAGGTTGCTATAAGGACAGAGCGCTGTACCTATTCAAGTTTTCGTATGGTAAATGTTCTTATGGCTACTCCTTTAAACTTTTACTAGTAGGTATCTTCCTCGGTTTCACCTAATTAAACATAGTATAAATATTGATACTATGGGCCTGATGTTTGATTAGTGTTAACTAACTAACTATCTAACCATCACGCCATTTCCCCGAAGGGTAGGCAGAGAGGATAGAACGCCACACCACTCTGTCCTGGCATACTTCTCTTGCTTCCTTCACATTCATACATCTTCTCATGCACGCACGTCGATTATTCCGACTTCTTACATGCCCACTTTCAAGCACTTGTTTTACTTGATCATGCCATGTCTTTCTCGGCCTTCCTCGACTTCTACATCCAGGCACAGTCGCATCATATATTTTTTTAGCAGTTCTTTCATCATCCATTCGCTCTACATGACCGAACCAACGTAAAAGACTTTTCTTAATTTTGTCGATAATGCTTATCTCAGCCTTGCATTCTGCTCTAATTTCAACATTAGTGCACCTATCATACATAGTTTTATCACACATTCGCCTGAGAGATCGCATTTCAACTGCTTTCAATCTACTTTCATCCTTATTTTTCCAACTCCATGCTTCGCTTCTATACATAAGGGTTGGTACCAGAACTCCATTATGCATTAGTGTTATAAAATGAAAAAGCTAAAGTTTTTTTTTTTGTATGGAATCTCCAAGATTTTCAACCTACTTAGGTATACGGCGGCCGCTGAGACGCTGGATTCACGATACGGAGGTTCCGGGTTCGATTCCTGGTGAAAACAGAAAAATAAGCGTTTGTGATGTTATTCTACCTCTGTAATTGGGCCCCCTGGCCTGTTGACGTGGTTAAATAAAATATAAAAATATGAAATAAATTATCTATTAAACTACCTAGCCTAAGAATTAAATAAAGATTTCGTTCTATGGATACGTATTAAAACCAATCAAATTATTGATTTTATTGTTTCTAGAAAACGACCTAGTGACCTTAGAGAAATAAATGGCACAAACCTTTTATTAGATGATAGATACTGTTAATAATCATTGAAACGTGTAACCATTCAGCATATCGGGCGCCTTTCTTTTAACATCAGTTTTACTGTGAAATAATGTTCTCTTTTGTTATAATCATGGTCTTGCTGCTTGACTAAAGTAATTAAATTAAAAAGTTTACAGCTGATGTAAAGTGGTAGCATGAATTTATACAGATATCTACCTGGTCTTATTTTCACTGATCATAAATTTAATCTATAACATAAAAATAAAAACTTAAATACATAACTGTATACGAGAAACACATGTAGTATTTCAATTTACGGTACGTAATTTATTTTTATTATTTGTCTTTCATTTTATGTTAAATAAAAAATACATTCCAATATTTTTAAAAATTAAATGTAGTTATTATCGGTTTTGAAAATACAAATGTCGGTAGACTACTGGATTATAGTTTTCAGATAGATTTCGCAACAGAGTCGTGGAAACAAATGGTTTTACAGGGGCATTGACCTGTACTTTAAGTGGCCATTGATGTACGCCTAGATAACCCACATTCGTATCCAGATTTTCTCTGTCTCTGTTAAGATATCAATAATATCTAGTTATTATCGGTTTAAAATAATGTCGGTATCTACAATTTAAATTTTCATAGATTTCGCTAGAATCGTGGAGTTTCACTTAAATTATCTACTTTTAAGATGACAACCGACCCTAAGTACAAGCATTTCTTTGTACCTACAATTCCTACAAGAAAAACGGTACTATCAGAGGATTAATTTTTTTTGCTCGTTTTTTTCGGATGTTTACTCGGTTAAAACAAAATGCCGCCTCTATAACGCCTGCATCACACCTGTTCTCCGCTATGGCTGCGAATCATGGCACCTAACCAGGGCCCAAAATAGCAGACTTCCGAGTTTTGAGAGTAGGTGTCTTAGAAGAATATTAGGTGTGCGGTGGTTTGACTTTGTAAGGAACACAGAAGTGAGGCAACGAACACAGCAATCCTTGGTATCTACTGTCTTCCGGCGAAGGCGTTTCGGCTGGCTAGGCCATATACTACGAATGCCTCCCGAGAGCCTTAACCATGCATGCCTATTTTACAAGGCATCAGGTTCTCGGCGTCCTCATCAAAATTTAGTATATTTTTATTACTTGTTATTCACAAAGAGTCATGTTATTATAGCTCTTCAGTACAGTGTCTACCCATCTTTTTTTAATATTACACAAAACGCCTGTGAGTACCTACTCGCTACACGATACCCATAGTAAAATGTAAGTAGCAAATTTAAAATCTGATTTGTATTACTTGATCTCCGGGCTATTTGTTTTATGGGTGAATCTTATATCTTATATTGATACCTGATGCCAGAAGTATCCAATATGTATTTTATAATACATAAATTATAATAGTAACCCAATAAACCCGTAATACACTAAAAAGTGCTCGTCTGTGCTCGGTAAATTAAATATTGTATAATAAGATATTCATAATACAAAGTAATAAGTAAAAAATAAGATTCTATAAATTGCTCTTAGTACCTATTAACTTCACAACGGCCTATTTAAAAAATATTATTGTAATGCCCCTTTTAGAGAAAAATTGAACCTGTTGCATTTTTTTTAATGCATTAAAATAAAATAAAAAAAATGAAAATATTGCATGCATTTGTATGTCGATTATTAATAAACGATATAAAATTTGATAACTTTGGGACAACTATGTATGAAAAAAACTCACTATGACATCTATGTTATTTTTTATATTTAGGTCTAAAATTTAAACGTTTATTAATAAATCAATGGCCACCAATATATCGACCCTTTGGGCAAAAAAATTAGTAAAAGCCAAAAACTTATTTCAGCCAAAATGGCTTTAACAACCCTTTCTAACAACCAATGTCGTAAAAGCCATTTTGGCCAAAATGAGTTTTTGGCTTTTACTAATTTTTTTGCTCGAAGGGTCGATATGTCTGTATTCTTTGTTTTATTTCGTTGTATTAACATAAACTGGATTTTTCTTTTCAAGTCTAATATTATTTGCAGAAAATATATTTTCGGTAGGTTGGCAGCTTCTGATGCAGAATACGGATATGGGTATAAAATTCCAATGGAGTACAGAGAAGTTACTAAAACACATGTCGTGCATTTTTTTGGCGGCCAACGTAATAATCAGACTACAGTTCTTCTATTACCGTTTGGTCCGTTATACTCAACATAGCCATTAGAATAATATGTTATATTAGAGTAGATCAATGCAAACATTATATCAAATATTATTTCCAATTCATTAAAAAAAATTAACGTTTTAATTTAGTTAAATGGATGTCGATCATTTGTTATATGGAAGCATCCAACCTTTATTCTTAACATCTGGAAGATTTATTTTTTTTAAATTTATTATGTTGATAAATATTTTTAGCAGCTTCCAAGCCATGTTAAATACAGAAGAAAGCTTATGTGACATTCCATATGAAAAATGTGTTTTTAAGTGATTTTGTTAAATAATAAACCTGGGTAAACTTAAAAGTCTGTCCACCCCAGACCTTAAAATTTCTGATTTTACTTAAAACTTATATTTTGAAAACCACTCGTATATACCTAATAATAATATTTTTTCAAAATACGCATGCATCTAATTAAGTAACTGTGCTCAATTTTATAATTTTGTGAGTCATTGCGAGGGAAATTGGTTTTCCATTACGATAATGCATTTTTAAGTCGATATCAAAAATATTATAGTATGTGATTATTTTTGTTAATTTTATTATCTGTGTAGGCCAAATCATACATTTTGTTAATGTAAATTATTAATAATCCACACAAAAACAACTCACTCAAAGCAAATTTAATATTTCGCTCTTTTAACTGAAAATATTTCCCGAATTTCTTTGTATGATAAAGAACTAGGCGGTCGGGCAAGAAAGTAACCCGAATGCACTGTTATAGCTTTTAACAATAAAATAGGTATTGTATGTAATATGTATAATATAAAAACCGGATCATTATGATTAATAGTCTATGGTACTTAATTATATTGATAGAATCATAATATTTAGCACGTAGGTATGTTTATAAAGTCATGGTAACGTTTTTGCAAAAAAATATGTACTGCATATACCTACTACTCGTACACATCATTATTTAATTATTATATCAAAAACTGTTGGTCCATGTTAATTGGTATGAAGAGTCAAAATATAATATTAAAAATCAAGTGACGGCATAGCGGTGTATTAAACCAATAATCTTCGATTCAAATACCTATTGTATTGTTTGATTAACAATTTGAACAAAGACGCTGAATTTGAACACATTAAAAACGGGGAGATTTTACCTATTTGCAAAAAAATAGTTTGATAGCAAAAAAATATGGTAACATTCTTATTTTTTCGCCACGTTAACTCCTAAGTGAAGCATGTGGACATCACTAAACACCTCTAGGAGACCCTGTCGTCGTCCAGCAATTTTGTATATCTTACTTCCATCGAGTAGGTACCTACTTACATCCGGAAGATTGCCATATATACTGTGATTATACTTGTCTGCTAAGACACGGGAGCGACGGTGATATAAACTATATTATAGCAAGCCAAAAAAGATCTTAAATAATCAGATAATTAAATATTATTATTTCTCTCTGTTTTAATACGTACTGTATTTACCAGCTAAAATAGGGAAAAAATATAATGGTTTTTAATTTTGATAAAACACAACATATCACAATAGTATGAATTCGATTTTTTAAATATGTGTTGGACTATATCTAAAGGTAATAACTTGAAAATGTACATTTGTTGAGTTGTTTTTTCAACTAATTATCTTGGCACGAATGAAGGAACGAATAGTTCGCTAACTACCGTATTCTTGTATCTAACACTTACTAGCAATCTTATTAAATTAACCGTAATTTCTCCTGTAACTTGCCCAACGCGATGGTAATTAAACAAAATAAAGATGGCTACAAAGCAGTCCGTGACGGACCCGTTAATATATTCCAAACGAAAGTGTTCCGCATGCTGTACAATACAATAATACCTAAAGGTAGGAAAATATTATTATTATAACTTCTTCATTGCAATAACTTTACACTTGTACCTTACATAATTAGAAAATACTTCAAGTTGTTATTTATTGTGTTAAATAACAGTGTTTTTATTCTACGCAAGTACCTTGGTTGAAATCTATTGTACCTAGATGTAAATACTAATTATCACGTTGCACATCCTAAGAATAAAAGTTCTAAAAATAAAAAAAAATTCCGAAACAAAGCCGTCGAAAGTTTTTCTAAAACGTGTAGAAGGCAAAGTAATAAATATTTCTAGATTCATGTAAAGATACTTTAAAATCTGTGGCGTTATGGCATAATTGTCTATTTTACCCTTCAAAGAAACGTTGACTTTGATTAATCTAATTAAAATTATATTTAATAATCATTAAAAATTCTTTCGGTAATTATTGGAGCTCTAGTTGAATAATGGGACACTGTTTATATTGTAAATGTTCAGTAATTTAATATTTCTCCTGAAAATAAGGGTTTAACCTGGGAAATAGATGGCGCTTACATAATAATTCATTATAACGACAAAGAAATTACCTGATAATAAATAAATATTTGAATATTGTGTAAATTGGCGGCGTAAAAATGTACCTATGTAAAATATATGCAGTGCCGTTAAATTAATTTTAAATGAGTTACAGTTAAATTTCGAACCGCGGTTTTCGGAGAAATATTTTATCTCCCTTCTGTCATATTTATTTCGTATTGCATAGAAAGAGAGGCTTTATGACTATCGAGTTGATAGATTTTAAAAAAAAAATTGTGCTCTGAACTTTGGTTTAATCGACATAACAGCGATGTGGTAAAAAAATTGTGCTCAGAAAAATTGCTTACAGAATGAGAGTTAAAATTTTGTGCTATGGACATGACAGAATTATTGCATACAGAATTGTCAGCTGAGTTATATTTATCTTTCCATTGATGAGGAGCATCGATAATCATCCTGTAATCCTAATGATTCAGTTTTTCATCTTGACACATTGAGGTTCCTACCATCGTAATTTTTTTCCTAGTCGTGGCTTATCTAATGAAAAGTTTTTTATCAACCTGATTACCGTGAATACCATGTTTTGTTTTTTCTCTAGGGCTACAAACTACCAAAACAGGACAACTATTTATAACCGAAGCTATATGTTTTTGCTAAAGTTTATAAGATGTACCAAACCATAAAACACTCCATGAATATTTTATTAAAAAGAAGTATCCATAATATTGCTGGGGTTTATAAGATTGTACAAGTACATACGCATTGATGTTTCTCGGGGTATGAGTAATTGTTTAAACATATCTGCATGAAATAATTACGATTAAAAAAAAAAGTGATTATTTTTGACAAGTGAAAATTCGAATGGCAAATTTCTACTGGCGGGTTCTCAGTCCAGTTATTATTGGTAGTAATGCAATCAACTTACTGAAACAAAAAAAAGGCTATTACACTATGTTTAACAATAGTTATTATAACATGTCTGTCACTCGTAACTCCACAACACTTCTAATAATTACTAAGTAGGTACTGATTCAGTTATCAGATTCTCCACAAATATATATGGAAGTAGTAATTTTTTATGTTACAGAGATGAAGAACCTTTTTTCAAACTCGGGAATACGGATACTCAAGCGTTAACAGGGCTTATGACCTGTCTTTGACTGGGATAAGTGTCGACTTGACGTATTATAACATTCCCCATTCCGGCCCTAACTAATTCCGGATGTTATTGACTCTTTTTTTGATGTTGTTCTTAGTTATGTCCAGGAAAGGTTGGCATCAAAAGTCCGGATGAATAGGAGGTGAGCTTAAGTCAGGATTTCCAAAAAACTAGAAAAAAATGGGTATTTTTTTTGTTTTTTCAAAAAAACTCAAAATCGCTTAACCCAACCCAAAAATAACTGTACGAAAACAATAACATCCGAATTAGTTAAGGCAAACGCTAAGTTTTGGGGTCATTAGACTGGGCTAATTCCGTTTATTAACGAATATCCACACCAGCTAAATTTTTTTCTGCATATATGCTACGTGATCGGTAACCATCCATGTTCAATTTGAATACGCCAAAGTTAGAAAAAAGCTTATACATCCCTGTAGAGATACAAAAAATTAATATACGTAGGTACTCCCGTCATGGGAAAAAAAAACAGATTTGTGTGCAAGTATTTGGAAGTAAGGGTCCGCCTCGTGGTGTAGCGGTAGCGCGTTGTGCTGCCATGCATAAGGTCGCGAGTTCGTTTCCCGAGGGGGTCAAAATGAAATATTTATTTGAATTTGACGTTCACATAAAATTTACATTTACATTTATTTATTTTTTACAAGTACTCTTTAGCAGTGCCCTATGATGAATAGTAATAGTGCTATGCGCCATTTGGTGTGTATAAGGGAAGGTAGTAGTAATAGTATGTAGTATTTAAACGTACGTACTCAAAATATTGTATTCAAGAAAAATATATTTTAAAAGCGCGCGAGACGTACCCAAACACAACCTTCCTATCTAATGGAAAACTTAGGCTAAGTAGGATCCCTTGGCAGGAATCGCCTATGTCATATCTACTCACTTTCCGTGTCCCTTCCAGACCAACTAGACTGCCTAAACTTTTTCACATACCTAAAGTTAAAACAAATCACAGAAATAATTCTACGATTCCTCGAATTTGTAAGGCGTTGGATGATAAATTTAATAGCTTAGATATGTTTAATACCCCATATAACAAATATATAAAGGAACTTAAAAACTTACAGACTTAAGATGACAAATATTTATTTACATTATAAGTAGATTCTTTTAACTGTTTAAAGCTACCTGCGGATACATATAATTGGATGGCAGGCATGTTATTGTTAATTATTAGTTTTAATTATATATTATGTTTTACCTGTACATCTGTTTGTATCCCGAATAAAATAAAATAAAAATAAAAATAATATCGAGGTCGATACAAGTTAGTATTTCGTTGGCTTTGTACCGACGTAAATCCATAGAAAATCGTCAATACACGGTCGATAAACGTTTGTATCAAACTTATAGCGACCTGTATCTAGCCTCGTAGCATAGTGGTAGCGCAATCGACTACCGTGCATGAGGTCGCGGGTTTGTTGTTAATATTTACATGTGATTTTAACATTAATATTTCATGTGTGATGATGGACTGGTACTGAAACGTATGACTGATCATCTTACCTTTATAAATGATCAATATACACTGCACTTGGTGTACCGATGCAGTGCCCTATGCACCATTGGGTGCGGATACGGGAAAGTAGTAGTAGTATCTACACGCAGATATAGATTTTTATACTTTTTTAACCGCAGATTTTCCAAGAAAATTCCTCAAAGTCGTGTCTTGTAAAATCAACGAATTCGAGATACGCCTTTTTGAAAGATGGACGACGATATGTTGGTGATAACATCCCAGGCTGAATCAATCGACTGAATTTATATCAGACCAAATATTTTTTATCACGGGCTTTGCGCATACAAAGAAATTGATTAAAAAAAACACAATGTCAAGGAATTATTTTATAGTTAAGACATTTTTAATCTGGCTCTATTTATATATATCAAAGACGTATTTTTGTGGAAGTGTTGAATATTTAGTAATTTTTTATATTAGGATTTGAGATAGGTGTTAACTTAAAATCCCCGTTAATAATCAGATTACTGTACTATTTGATTACAATAGATCACAATCAAGATAATCAAGAGTTCTTTTATTCGTAATTGGTAATTCTTCCGATAAAAGTGTTAAAAAAAAACTAAGCGAAAGTGTTTAAAATTACCGTTACACCCACTAAAAACTAACTCCGTATTAAAACAGCGATAAAATTTGTAAAAATATATACATTTGTGATTAATGGGAAAATGGCCTAAAAACTCTCTTAGTCAATTTCACCACAGTCGTGGGTATATAATATTGGTCTGCCTAGTGCCGTAGTAGATGGTGCGTTGGACTACAATGTACCAGGTTGCGGGTTCGATTCCCGACGAGATCAATGTGAAATATTTATTTGATCAATGTGAAATAATTTATTTTTTTAATGTGAGTGAAAAATGTTGTCTTAGGACTGACGCTGAAGCGTAAGATTATCTTGCATTCATGTAACAAATGATCACGATTTACTGCACTTGGTGTATAAAATGCAGTTCCTTATGTATCATTGGGTGCAGATAAAGGAAAGTAGTTGTAATAATATTGGTGTCAATTGTCATCCTGTGTCAATTGTCATCGGCTTGGTTTCTCAAATACCTTAACCATTCTTGCCTATTTTACAAGGCATTAGGGATCAGGGGTATCTTGGACATCCACTTTTGACAATCCGTTGTTTATTTATAGTTTTTTTATTTTTTTTTTTTTTATTTATTTATTTAAAAAATAAACATTACATTAAAAAAAAAAAGAATTTTCTTTTCTTTTTTCAATCCAATGCTCCTAGGAGTTTTTTACGATAAACTCATTTAGGGACAAACAAAAAACATATTTTTTTATTCTAATACGCACTGACATCGCTTAGATCACCAAATAAACACAATATATAGACAAAAAACAGAACCAATCCAATGAAAACATAAAACCTTAAGAAACAATAATGTGAATTTTATTTCATCAACTTCAAATATCAGTAACAGCAAAACCATATTTACATCATATCGATGCAAGTAGAAAAGGTATCATTCAAAATACTTATTAAAATAATATATTTTTTCAAATCAGAGTTCCTGTTTCGATAGATACAGGGATCTTAAACATGTCAGGTAACAAATTAAATTCGGAAAATGCTATGCTGTGTTTAAAAGCGGATAGGGAAGGATTATAATGAAGAATAGCTTTGAAAAAATATCAAATGGGTGGGAGTAACTGCCAACCTAGTACATACTTAAATTTAGATTTAAAAAAATAAATTAACGTGTAAAAGTATATCAAAATGAGTTTTTAAAAAATATGATAATAATTAGCTAATTAATTCATTGAAAATGTTGTCTACTTCCCAATCTAGAAGAATTTTTATTTTAGTAAACAAAATTCCTCGTGGATTTATACTGTTTACAAAAAAACATTCTTGTAATATATTAATGTTTTATCTATTTGACTATTTACGCCTAAAAATTACTAGTTGAAAATATAAACTTTTAGGTGCTGTGTAATCTAATTATACACATTTTCTGACAACGAGCCTAAAGAAATAAATTTACGAGGCTATATTATTTTATTAAAATTTTCCATAATAGGTGTGGTTTCACGCCACCTATATATGAGATGAGTAACATGATGAAAATCTTGAATTTTGCGTCTTGGCTAAATTTGAGGTTTGGGAAAAACTCTGTAGATGTCTCACTTCCGATTTTCAGTTTCAGAAGTTAAAATAAACGCGCTAGTTGATTTTTTATTATTTGCCATAAAACATTCATGTATTATCCGAAGTGAAATAAAAATACATATAATGTTATGAACATGTAACCTTCATTTTACTTCATGTAATAATAATATACCAACAAAAATTTCGATTTAGAGTTTATTGATGCTTTACCAAAATGCCCGCTTCGTAGAATAGTGGAAGCGCATTTGGCTACCGTGCCTAAAGTCGCGGGTTCGATTCCCGTAGGAGTCAACATGAAATATTTATTTACATGTGATTTTCATGTTAATATTTCATGTGTGATACCTTGGACTGGTACTGAAGCGTATGACTGATCATCTCACCTTCATGTAATAAAATGATCTATTTGCACAGCACTTGGTGTACCGATGCAGTGCCCTATGCACCATTGGGTGCGGATTAGAGAAAGTATTTTTTAGTATTACCAAAATAAACACTTAAAGTTGTAGAACAAAGAAGGATTTTTTTTTAAACATAACATTTCATAAATTTTACCGTATTACCCATGAAACCCATAACATTTAAAACCAAACCTATGCCTTCATAAAAATGTTTAATACCTATAGGTAATCGAGGCGTAAATAAAGTAGCGATTACAATATTATACCATTTATATATTTAAATCTGTTAAAATAGTTCATGCGTATAATTATTGTAGATTCACAAAATACATTTTGTGGTTTGTTATTACTCAATATTAATTTCAATTTCATTTTGTTTCGGTACTCAAGGTACATTATATTATAATAAAAATACAAATATTATGTAAAAGATACATTTTTTTCATGTTTCATTAGACATTTACCTCGTTATTTGAAATGGGGAATTGGGAATTTGATAAATAAAACTCTAAATTCCATATCTATATTATTACTACTATTTACAATTATACAATAATTACATATCTTTTCAATAATTATAATATTGTAAATAACTTCTCTGAGACAGGTGCGCAACACGCTACCTAGTAGAGAAGATATCAATAACAAATTATAAACAACATTTTGAGTGTGTCCAAAAAATTGTAGACAAAAACTGGATTTCACCCATTACGGGCTAATAATTACAATTTGACATCTCAACAGAGACGAGAAATTTGGAAGGGAATAGGCGTTTCCTAGTAGGTGATATAATTCGGTAAGAATCTCACTTGCAATCATCAAGGTTTCTGCTAAAATGCTTGGCAATTTTCTCAATGGATGACAGAGAGTGTTCACATGTGAAGCGTCGCGCCATTTCACAGTTTATAAATATACAAGTTCTGATAATTGGCAGATATGGATATCAAATACTAGGTGAAATGGGGAATGTTGTAATACATCAAGTGGCCACTTAACCTGGCCAATGACAGGTCATAAGCTTTGTAAACGCCTAGATATCCATATTCCCTTCCAAACTTCTCGTCTCTGTTGAGATGTCAAATAATAACAAATTAGTTTACACACCATCTGTAATGAATAAGATATGTAATGTTAGGGACACTAATAAACAAACAAATAAACTAATATTGCTTCTTTCCCTTATCCGCACCTATGGTGTATCTTCTTCTTCCTCTTCATCAGCCATTGTTCGTCCACTGCTGGACATAGGCCTCCCCCATATCGGTCCACCGCTTTCTATCCTGGGCCTCGAGCTGCCATCTGGATCCTGCAGTACTTTTTATATCATCTGTCCATCTTCTTGGTGGTCTTCCTACAGGTCTCATTGCAGCTCTAGGTCTCCAGTTCAGCAGGCGCTTCGTCCATCGGTCCTCATTCTGGCGTGCCACATGTCCAGCCCCATTCCACTTCAGCTGGGAGATAGCTTTTATGACGTCTATGACTCTAGTCCGTCTTCTTATCTCCTCGTTAGTGACATGGTCTCTTAAACTGATGCCGAGCATGCTTCGCTCCATTGCCCTTTGCGCTACACGGAATTTATTGGCCGATTGGATAGTCAGTGTCATGTATGGTGCATAGGGCACTGAATTAGTACACCAATTGCAAGTTTATCTTTACCCATTATTGCACGAAGGCGAGTCACTTCAGTGCAATGTGACATATAAATAAATATTTGATGTTGATTGCCAACGGTAATCGAACCTGCGACCTCTTGCGTGGTATCCTAACAGGCTAAACGCTACACTACGAGAATGTATCTATACATGGTGTAAAAAAACTCGATGTACAAGCGGAAAACCAGTGAATCTACATAATATTTGGAGTCGATTTTGTAGAATATATATTTTTTAAATCCATAGTTTTCGAGAAAATTGAGTACAAAGTTGATTGTTTTTTCGATCTTTGCAAATTTTTAATGTATTAAGTCAAATTAATACTTTCCATAAATAAAACAAAATAAAAAACAGCATCATTTTGAGTGTGTCCAAATACTTGTAGACAAAAACTGGATTTCACCCATTACGGGCTAATAATTACAATTTGGCATCTCAACAGAGACGAGAAGTTTGGAAGGGATTATGGATAATTAGGCGTTTACAGGGCTTATGACCTGTCATTGGCTGGGGTTAAGTGGCCACTTGATGTATTACAAACATTCCTCATTTCACCTAGTATTTGATATCCAAATTGAAGATTCATCTTCAGGCGTTTCCTAGTAGGTGATAAAATTCGGTAAGAATCTCACTTGCAATCATAAAGGTTTCTGCTAAAACGCTTAGCAATTTTCTCAATGGATGACAGAGAGTGTTCACTTGTGAAGCGTCGCGCCATTTTACTGTATATTGGCAGATATGGATATCAAAAACTAGGTGAAATGGGGAATGTGTTGTAATACATCAAGTGGCCACTTAGCCCAGCCAATGACAGGTCATAAGCCCTGTAAACACCTAATTATCCATAATCCCTTCCAAATTTCTCTTCTCTGTTGAGATGTCAAATTTGTAAAAATAGCATTTTCATATGAATTTGTGTACATTTACTTAATCCGCGGTAGTAATGAAAGCTTTAATAAGAAAAAAAAAATTCAAGTCACGTTACAGATTAGACTCTAAATATGATGTAGATTCACCAGTTTTCGGGTTGTACTACCAGTTTTATAACACCATGCATATTATACAAAATAATATATCCCTTTCGCCTGCCACACACTCTGCTTTATGGAATTAAAAAACACAAATCTTTGACATTTTGGAATATATGAATAAAAATTCATTATAAATATGTATGTATATTATTTTTTAATGAATAGAAAAGTAGGAATAATGTATTATGCAGTACACATTACACATCTGTTTAAATTTATTTCAAATAGGGACTTTCGTATTATCTTACATCTGCATCTGGTATAAAAATAGTCACAAAATAACTAAATTTCCATAATACGCATTATCATTATAATTTCCTTGCCTAACGTGGAGAAAAATGATAGACATATTTGATTAAAAATAGTTAGTTTTTTTTATTTTTATCTGTCAAAATTTTTCATATCCGCACTCCGACGTCCTGGACGTCCAACGCTGACAACTTGTAGGCAGTTTAGTCAGAGCTACGGGATGTGGACATGGCTTGGAAATAGCTTCGTATGGAGGCAAGTAGTGGAATCCATATGCTCCACATACCTACATAGATAGCGGATATGGGATGAATAAAAAAGAATAAATCATTACTATGAGCAAGCGACAAAGAGTATGAATTACGAATTTTCTAATAATTAATCAGTCTGTTATCAAGGTTCACCGCGATTGGAGTACCAATGTAGTGCCCCATGTATCATTAGGTGCGGATAAGGGAAAAGGAAGGAGAAGGGATTGGTGTTTATAAATAACATAAAGGTTTTTAATAGAATTTCGAAAAAAAAAAAATTGTGCATATCATTTTTCTCCGTACAGGTATTATTACTGTTTACTATTTATTAGAAGTTTGAACGTGTGACGTAGATGTCTAGTGGTGACGTAGATGCCTATTGGTGACGTAGTGCGTAACTAGACACCTAGACACGGTAGTATTCTTCGCGTGTAAGTATGGAATGTCACTTCTCTGAAATTCTTGTTCGAAGCTTTACTCACGTAAGAATCATATTAAGATTTTGTTTGGAATTAATGTGCGGCCATTTGCCTGTACGCACTTACCGCCTTAACCCTTAAAAACACTGTTTGAAAATTATATTAGTATAAGTTTTGTAAAAGGCAAGTATGCGTTAAAATAAAATAAAAAAGACGTCGATAAAAAAAACGAAGGTATCTACATGATAATAAAAAACTAATGAAGTTAATTAATTTACTTAGAGATGAAGGTAAAGTCAGCCCATTTACTAAGTAGACCAAGAATAATAGAGACTGCTTGGTACGAAACACTTGAAATTATTCATAGGTAACTTATTCACTCCCACATAAGATCTTACGCTACAGGAAATATTAATAAAAATATATTAATACGAGATTTATCATAATTACGGCTTTAATTTCATTTCTCCGTAACGCACTATTAATATGTTTCTAAACAAACAAGAGTATAATATAAATATAGTAATTATGAAAATAAAGCATAATAGAGTGATAAAATCGGTAAAATTATTAGTTTTTAGACGTAAGTTTTTATTTCACTGTTTAGAATTCATTGGGAAAAAATGAGTAGATACTGTCATTTTATCGAATTTATAAAATGGCATAGTCAAATTTTCCATATTTTTCATCTTTTAAAAAATTTACACAAAGTTGGATACATAGTGTAAAGGTAGAATCATTATTACTATAAATACCATAACAATAACATCGCACCCCGGCAATAAAAGAGAGACAACTCCAAATTTAGAAAAATAGAGGTTTTGTACTTTTTGGTGGGTTTTTACCTTTTTAGAGTTGACTCTCTTTTGTTCCCGGGGTGCGACATATTCTACGTCATTTTTTATTTTATATATTATAATTATTTCCCTTCTTCTTCTTCCGGTATAAAGATACCAATATCTTGTATTCTTTTTATTTAACTGTCTTGTTTACATTATCTGTTATTTTTCCATTTTTACATGACTTTATTTTTCTCTTTTGCCACTTGCATACTGTTTGACTTTCACAGTATACCCACAAACAGGCTATGCCTTGGTGGGATTTTTGTTTAATTTTTTTAATGTATATCTGTTTTTATTGTATTACTTTATAAACAAAAAAAATTCTTTTGAAAATAAATAGATTTTTTTTTAATAAATAAAATATCCGCTTATTTATAATTTTATTACTTTTGGTCCCCATTTCAACACTAAAGTTCCGACGTTTTTTTTTCAGAAGCCTTAGGTTTTAATTTGCTGCAATTTGGTTTTGGGTACAGCTGAAACGGATGTTTTTTTTATCTCCAAAATTTCAGATTTTAATAGTTTTAATCAAATATTTAAAAAAAAATCATATTCAATTCAAAATAATCGGGTTTTTTTCAAGAATGATATATCTCTCATAATATTGTGCAAAAATATCGAGCGACTTGCGAATTCCATGATGTTGTCAGGTGGGGAAGAGAAAGAAGAAGAAACCGGCATGCACACGTTGAGAGAAGGGACGATAGAAGAATAGCCAAATCCGTGATGCATCTTTGCCCACCTGGCCACTGACTTCCTGGACGACCTGCAAAAAGATGGAGGGACAGTTGGGAGTCGACATCCCAAGAGGCAGCATCGAATAAGAATAATACAGACCCTTAGGTCTATCTTAAGAAAAAGAAGAAGAAGAATATTGTGCTTTCTACAACTTTAATCACAGTATTCCGTCATTTTGAACTAATTATTGTAAATTTGCAATAACATTCCTCGTTAGTAAATTGAAATTAGAGTTATCTATTCATATATTGACAAATATCCTTTAGAAATGCAACAATGTTAACTATTATAGATGCAAAATGATCACAGGCGTGAAATACACCGTGTGGCAAACATTTGATACACATCTGTAAAAAATAATTTAGTTCGGCAATAATTAAGTAATTACTTAATTATTTCGAAATTAATTTATTATTTAACATGAAACTTTTGATTCGTTAAAAATATTCGCAGAGAAATATTTTATTACATATAAAAACAAAATTGAAAAATTTACGCCCAGAATTTATCTATACATATTTTTAACACACTAGTGTTAGTAGTTTTGAAAAATGTGCGATTGTCATTGAATATACTTATACAATAGGCAAGGGGGAATAAATTGCATCCGTTATCTTGAATTAAAAGATAGTGTCTTCATATAATATTATGACCCCTATTTCCCCAAAAAACGTTACCCATGTGCATATTATCAAAAAAAATTACATCCGCCATCTTGGATATCAAAATAAACGAAGAATTCGAAATCAGAACCCCAAATTATGGTTACCATTTTCATATTACCAAAATAATTTGCAACCTTTGGATTTTAATATAAACGAAAAATTCTTAATCAGGAATATAAATAAAATAATACAGTTTTTGTAACGGGGCGGGGCTTTTAAATGAAATTTTCGTACCGGGGGCTTTGAAAAGAATGAGTTTTCTGCGGTGCCACGCGTTAACCTCATTCCTTAGTAAATTCCCTTGTAGCTTTTCTTTTGTCATAAGGTTGATTTTTGCACAAATGTTAACGATGTTGCGATGATAACGTTCGATTTTACTACAAGAATATATGCAAATATGTATTGTAAATTGGAATTGATTTATTTTTAGGTATATTGAAAGAAAGAAAACGATAGAGCCATTCAGTCTATTCAGTACCTACAGTACAGATCTGTGAATAAATACATGTATATCTAAGTATCCATCTATAATAGCTACAAAATATGTACCTACGGTGAACAAATATGAACCCCCATGTAACTGCAACTAAAGTATTGACTTCTTAGATATTGGCCTATTTTTCTTCTTATTCACAATATTGCGGTTAAGAAATTCAAGAGTGAAATCACAATATTTGAAGCGAATATTGTGATGGAAACTAGATTAACTTTATATCATTATCTACCATTATTTGTAGAGCATTCCGACTGTAATGGATTCTAATAATTTCATATATCAACAATGTTGTGAAAATGTTTAGAAACTGGTGATACTGCAACAGTGCTAATAATTTATTGTAAAAAACGTACATCTTGTCTGCATTGAATTTATTTCAATGCAATTATCTATGCACTTTAGTTATTTATTTTAAGCTTTCTGCACAATGGCGTACAACGGCGGGTTTATGGCTAAAAAGCAATATCTTTCAACCAACCAGAAACAGAGTAGTGCCAGTGGGTCAAGTCTATGAACCTTATTCACAGCTATTAGATTGGTGGTCAGATAGTATACTTGTAGAACAATGATGCATGGAATACAAAAAATTAAATTATGGGAAGTGAGATATGGAGAGGAGTTTTGGAAGTAGAGGGGAGAGGATCTAGAAGGAAGGGGATGTATGGAGGGAAATCAAGGTACTGGGGATGGATAATAATGCTTTAGGCGCTTCTTAAAAAGAGGATGGAGATGGTGCATTTTGACTGAAAGGGGTAGTTCGTTCCAAAGTTTTACTGTTATTCCCGAAGATTCTTTACTTATTACGTCACAATTAGGTAAAATAATAAGAAGAACGTATTCACAATAAAATTTCAATTCATGAAATTACAATTAAAAAACAATCGTTCAAGTATTGATGCTTGTATGGAAGATGTCCGAAGGCGTCATTGAGAGACTTCTTTATTTACCGCATCTCCACAGAATATTTTGGGTCATGTTTTTCGTTATTTTATTTATTTTTATTTATCCATATAAAATTTAGTTACACCGATCGATTAGACAATTGTTTTAGTAATTACGGTTAAAATTCGTTTCTGACTTCGGTAAGAGCCAAACAGAGTTGGTAAGTTTCGGCCAAACACTTACCCTGGGTACAGATCACCAATATGTCGATACAGGTCGATATCGACATGTATCGACGTAGGTAAGTCTATGGAACATCGCCCATCAAGATCGATAAACTGTATTAACCGCGTAACGACCTGTACCTAACTACATGTCGCTATATTGGTGATGTGCCCTGAGCAGAGATCACTTATAAATGTCCGTAAAATATATCGCAACTATGAGGCTTATTTGACGTAGATCGGTAAAATCGCTCTCGATGACGATTAGGCAAATAAAAATAAATTTTAATTTACAACATTTTAAGTGTGTTTAAATACTTATACACAAATCTGGATTAATCCCATGACGGGAGTAGATATATAATCTTTTATTTTAGCATCTCTACAGATAACGTAAACGCTTGAATATACATATTCCCGAATTCGAAAAAAATCCACTTCATCTCTGTAAAGATTTAAAAATCAAATATACAATTTACTTTCTTTACACGGGTTTCACAATATATTTTTTTTAAATGTACGAAAGAAATCTCTTCAAAAAAATGTATGTAAGTACAATTTAATGATTGTAGTGAAAACAAGCCAAGCCGTCAACGTGCAATTTCATGTAAAAGTTAAAGTTAATCATAAAAAACTAACGGAGTTACTATTATTTACATTTATAGAGCGTGTAACTCTGAGACACCTGTTGTCTTACCGAGAATATAACCATCAATATTTTCGCCAAAATAACCACACCGTAAATCGGAGAAATTAATAAAACTATAACACGAAGTCACGTTTACATGAGGAATATTGTAGGCGCGTTGAGTAATCTTCAGTCAACAATTTTATATTACGTAATATATGTATATTATGTAAACGACCAATTTTCCAATGAATTTACCTCAGCTTTGAAAGTAGATCGACTCAGCAAATGCAGAAAATGAAAGCTTTTATGTGTTGATCGAAAATTTATACAAATTCACGTAAATGCATCGAAATGTGTCGTTTAGATAGTTTAATCATCTTCACGACGACAATAATAATTGATAATGAAAACAGTAATTTGAATATTCGTTTTTCTCGGAGTTTTAATATTCTTAACTTGCCCATATTTTGCATTCTGGAATAATACGACTGAATTAAAATAGAGCGATCGATAATTATATTGTGTAATATATTATATATTAATCGATATTGTGTAAAACGATAATCGATATTGTGATTAATTATGATTAAATAAAACAATGTTATGTGCTACTATTAATTGTTTTATTCTATAAAAATATATCATCACCACTTCTAACTATGGTCCCTTTAAAACGCAATTCTCAAATTACTTTCCTAGACCCCTACCCCTCTCAAGACCTCCCTACCCTTACCTCCCCTCAAGACTCCAGTACATCAACTGCCACCACTTAGCAAGCAATTAATTATGAAACTTTTTTTGTAAACCTTCTTAGTATTTTACCATCACCACTGTCCCAAGATGTGTTTTTTCTATTACTTCTACGTATCAATATTTATGTTACTCTTGTGTCTAGATTCTTAAGTATTGCAATTTAATTTTTCTGTATTTTTCTGTATAACATCTGTATTCTAATTTAGTGTCTTTTCACCAGTCGATGGGAGAACTTTACTCCCGAAACCAGGTAGTATGGATAAATTCTATTTTTATTGAATAAACCAATTAATAGTAACACATAACATTGTTTTATTTAATCATAATTCATTATGAAGTGTTACAAAGTGAATGCCGAATCAATCAACAAGATTTTGTGATTTTTTAATCTCCTTTTTATCTTTATTAACTATTAATGTGCATTATGTTTAGATAATTCAGATAATATTGTTTGTTTCAAAAACGCCTACTGAGCGTTGATAAATTTAAGTCCTTATTGATTCCGAGTAAAGTAATGGTTTTTAAAAGATATTGAGCATACCTACTAGTATGCGCATTCTGGAATAAGACTACAGTATTTTACGAGTAGAGTAGGTTGATAGTTATTGTGCATTCTGGAATTAAACTGAATTCAATTGATATTCAATAGAGCTGAGGTGGTTAGATTATAGATACCTACTCGCTCACTAAAAGTGCGGCACGGAATGCTCTTTATCAGCTTCAGTAGCGCGAAACTTCCTAGTGTGAAAAATATATTTTTTGGAAAACACCTACGTATGTAATTTATTAATTAATTCCAAATAAAGCGCTATAAGTTTCAGGTAAATTCGCATGTTTCAGATCCGTTTGTAGATTGTTACCTACCCGTTCGTAGTAAGTATGCACATAAATGGCGGGATCAATGGCCCGGTAATATTATTATCTAAACATCTCAATGGCACTTTTTTGGCTCTGCAAGTAAACAGATATTATACCATGGCACTAAAATATTCTCAGCAAAATTGACACGCGATTATTATTTATAACAATAATAATTTATCGCATTAAGTTTTTTGTACCTAAAAATATTTTTATTCAAAAAATAACGTATTCGAATAAAACACGGAATTAAAAAATGGATACCTATAATTAGATATCTCAACAGAGGCGAACTTATTTTTCATGACGAGTAGAATGTGGCCTGCGATGTGCCTTGAAAAGCCCGCCCTTGTACTTGCTATGTAATTGTATATAAAGTTTTAAATAAATGACGATTTTTAATCTATGTTGTTTCTACAGCGATGAAGAATATCTTTGTGAAATGGAATTATAAATATTTACGTGTTTACAGAGATTATAACCTCTCATTGACTTCATTAAATGACTACTTGACGAACCATCACCACATTGCTTATTTTGTTTAATAATTGTGGTCACTTAACCTAGCCCATTATAGATCGTAAGACCTTTGAATGCTTTTTATATCCATATTCTTGTTCACGACACCGTTTTCATGTTTTTAAAGAGGTTCATAAATAAATAATTGATCAATCAATGTTAGCCCGTCGAAGGCATTTGTGCCCCAATATGGTCTCCTATGGTGTGAAAAATATTAATATAATATTTTGAGTATGTCCACAAATATTTTTACGTACTCAAAATATCGTTAATAAAACATGTTTTATTTTTCCACCTCTCACTTGAGGTTTCCGTATTCGCATTACTAAACACGTTTTTTCAGCTGATAGTTATCAAATTGCGTGCGCACTGCGCATGCTGAAAAATATTTTCCCAATAACGCATAAAAAGTAGAAAGACAATAAAATTGAAGAAGGAAATGAGTAATGAATAATGAACAACTTACATGCAAGCGATAGATCCTTCTGTCGGGTGGTTCCATTCTTCCGGGAAGAAGACGTAACTTCCCTCGGGATAGCACTCACTCCCACTGAGGTGTTGCCCTCCATTGAAGATGAACTCGCTGCAGCAGAGGGACGAATACCTGCCACTGTCCTCCTCGCACTGGCAGCAGCTGGGGCAGGCCGCGGGAACAAAGTCCTCGTAACTCATCTCATCCGGCGGAGGAAGGAACAGGACGGACGATGGTCTCCCAGCTCTCTCGCTGTACCCGGTGCTCTTGCTCCCGGGGTATGTGCTCCACACGTTGGTGTCGGACGAGTACCCTGGAGACGAGGGAACCATGGTAAAATGGTCGTTGTACCGCACCATTGTGAACTCGTTACTGTTCTGAATAAACGTATCCATATACTCCTGGGTGTACTTCTTGTACAGCTTCTTCTGCCGCTGATTTTGGATGATATGCAGGCGGAGGATATTTAAAAGACACATTTTGGTTTACTCGATACACCTCTTTACATGTTTTGTTTACGCCACTATTAGTGTCACTGAATAAGTTGAACAAACATAACCTTTACCAGACACGGCGCACCGGTGCACTTCCAAGCGACTTTCCTCACAGTGAAGTTTTCCCGCGTACAAAATACGGAAACAAAGTACCGCCTCGCGCGTGGGGACTATTTACCTATCATACGATAATAAGTGCAAGAAGCTCGACCAACCTACACCATACACAGTTCGCATGCCCGGGGAGAAATTACCGCCTGATATTATGTTAATTACCTAATGGTTCACTCGCGACTGTCACCCCGGAGTACGGACATGAGCTGCTTGTTCCTTCCACGTTTATCTTCTGCATTCGTGCGTTAGCTGGTGTCGGTATGGCTCTTCGGCAAACAATGCATTATCATGGTAATATATTCATAATACGTTATACCATTATTACTTCACTCCGGTAAACTGTTCGATATGGCACATCTACACTGTTTTAATTACCTTATTATTGGTCTTCGAAACGGCACCATTTTCATCGATATGAAAATGTGGTTTCTAGGATTTGAGTGTTTGTTTACATTAATAATTTCACAATATTGTTTATCAAATATTGTGTTTATAATGTGTTTTCGATAGATCGATTTGTAGATTAGCTCGATTATTTATTCCGGAAACGCGTTAGAGAAACACTATCGATTAAATGGAAATCGCGAGTAATATTTAATGTTAAGGGGTGGCACTTCTCCGAACGTGTCTTTCTCCGCCAGAGTTACAATACAAATGATCTGCTAACAGAGCGAGCTACTGGAAGCGGAGCCTATTCTGCCATCGAGCCATAATAATTACAAAAAAGCAAACGCCCAGCTGAGTTTTATCATCGCTTGGCGAACCATCGCGGTTAAAGAGAATGAAATAAATGAATTAATTTTTCCGAGCGTTTCCGAACAAGAGGAGTGAGAAGAAAAACAAAGGTTCTGAAGCATTCTCCACCAGGATTGCCGCGGTTTAAAACATATGATTTGCAGAAATTACAAAGCTATAACGGAACCATACAAAAGGGAAGTAATTTGCTTTAAAGATTGCGGCAATTACAGCGAAATTCGTGCGACAAGTGTATCGTCTCGTGCTAGTAGATATTATGTTCATATGGGTACACGCACGCTTGGAGAGCCACTTATAAGAAAATCGCTTCACACAACTCTCCAACAACCTCAATTATTGAGCTTCGTTTGTAGTGTAAACACTCGTATGTTCTAATATTCGCGTATTCTAATTACATTACTCACCAACAAACGATTTCAATGGTAAATTATCCAATAACATGCAATGGAACTAAATAATACATTTACATAAATATTATCATAGTGATTTATTGCGGATATTGGTACTACCCAACTACCTACAACTTTAATGCATTTTTATATTATTATCTAAACGTCGGCGTCGCGTCGCTTCTTCGCGTCGGCCGGCGTCGGCGTCGAAACCAACGACTTGAAATTAAAATTGACGTGAAATTAAAACAAACCACACGGCCATAGCCAATGAAAATGATTTTCTTATCTTAATAAATGCGTTTTTTTTTTCACGTATTATCCCATTTTGTGAAAAACTTCGTAGGTATAAGTGAATATTGCTTTTGTTGAAGCTATTACTTAGGTAGGTGTAATTATGTTTTTTTTGCTTATATACTAGTTTACCATAGTAATGTACATAATCTATGTTTATTGGAGTGAATGCGGAGGAAATGGTAAACTACATGTTATGAAAATGTAAATTTTTCATTACAAATTAATGTTTTAAATCTGTTGAAATTTTGCAGTAGGACCTCTTGTTAAGTAAATGTTGCTTGAAATAAACTTACTAGAAAAAGCCCAGACAATGTTTCTAAATACGTACAATTATTATTATGTGCATTTTATTAATTTATTTTTTAACACGTTAATCTTTTCAGATTCTACGGCTAATGGGTGAGATCTGATCTAGTCTACTTCTAGAAACTATTTTAATCTCAAACGATCAATAATGTACCTACTACAGATTTTTAAAGTAATTTCATAAATTCCCTTCTCCAATATGAGGAAAATCACTGACCACGAATAACTTTGCATGCAAATTCAGTTAATCAAACACCATCAGATAATCCATTAATTTATACCTTTAGCCAGTTGGCGAAAGTGAATTTTATACTTTCGTCGATTATTAAGAGGTCGAATATTTACAATCGCGGTCAGCACCAGCGTAGGGCATCAAGGCTTTTACTGATTTGGCCACCATCACGCCAATGTTGATGGAGAGGGTAAATTTTAGAAAAGTTTGGAAAGAACGATATAGTTCTTATATGAGTCGGTCGCCACCGTTGGCGTTGGCCAAGTTAATAGGAGCCGTCAGATGTCCCTCTATTGTCACGCAACAACGAACTCCTAAAACAGTTATGGAGAAAACAACCAATGGTCAGTGTCAACACTTTGTAGTTAGATACCATCGCCATCTTAGGAGAAAGGAGTCTGAATAAATTATGCTCTAAAGAAAATAAGATAATGTTTATAATGATCCGTGGCCATGTTATTTCAAAATTATAGTGTCTCGTCAGATTGCGAGCAGAATTTACACTGGTATCTTGATGATACTTTTGCGGTCAATTCCAATTTTATTCAGGAAGAAATTCAAAACAAAAGACATTTTAAGTTACCAATGCTTTTTTGTTACATTTATTTATTGCTTCATTTGAGCTTCATTGGCCAATAAAAAAATACTTTAAATCCAATTAGTTGTACAAAATTTATCGACTTCTCTTATGTAGGTAGGTACTTTATTACCTATACCTACATTAGGTACATAATGTTACGTACCTACTATAATTATTCAAATGCATCTCTTTATTTTTATCGGCAGTTTACGTCAAAACTGGGAGCGTGAACCTAACTTGGGAAGACGCATGGTAACTGGCGGTCGAATCCATATGCTCTAATTTGCGCTAATTTGTCGAAATATTATTATAAGTATTATTTTGACCAATTATATTTATTTTGTATATATTTTTGTGTATTATATATATTGTGAGTTAAAGTTATTGTAAATTTGTGTCATCGTCATCATCATCAATCCATTTCCGCTCTCTATGTAGGTACTTTGTATAACATTTTTCTGAAAATAATAATTGTAGGTAAATAAAAGTGCGTTTTTATATTTATTATTTATTTTTTTACAAAACAGTGATTATCTAATTAGAACAAAAAGTTTGCAGTGCGTACATTAATTTCAGTAAGACAATCATAATACGCCAGATACTTATCACAACGATCACAATAAAAATAATAAATAATTTTCACTTTGTCTATCAAGGTATAATTACAATAATATGCAATTTATAAGTAAGTATTATTACTTTATAAGACACACGCAATATCGCATTTAGCAAAATATTTACTGGCGTTTAAGGTTCATCTACATCCGTAGTGGCGCATACCTTTAGGGTGCATTGTGGATAACAGAGCCCTTTTTTCAAAGGAGAAAAAGTTTTTAACACAGTCTGGGGTGCAATTCGGGAGAAGTGTATTTCAATAATTCATAAGTTTTTTTGATAAAAACATTCATATTAGTAGAAGTTTGAGTAGAATAAAATTGTTCGAATTCCTTAACGTCACAAAAACCTTTTAAAGTACTTCTGTGAACGATAGAAAACGCTACAATAGCCATTAAAATAAAAGCGGGCTCGTTACTAAGAATGTGATCCCAAAGTAACAACCACTCTGAACTGTAAAGGACTTCACTGAAGGTGCTAGTCATAATAAAGAAGGCGTAGACTCGACTAGTCACTCCGATTTTGGAGAAATGATTCATTAAAGACCTATCTTGTTCCTCTAATATGTTTTCGATCATAGCCAAAATATTAATCGGCGGCGAAGGAGAACACTCGAACCAGAGTTGACAACAATTATTTATGATAGTAGCAACAGCCTCGAAGCAGAACAAAGGATTATTGTGCATTATCTTTACAAAAGGAAATGCAAAAATGTGCAAGTAATCCAGTTTCGTTAGTATGGGGCACCAATAGTTCAAAGAAGATACCACCCTCTTGGTGTGTTTCATATAAATGCTGTTTTTTATTGTTATGCATTTATCCAATTGTCTGCAATTGGGGTGTACTGGTTTACTTATTAAGTCGCAATATGCTTCATGATTATTAGGAGTTTTTAGCAAAGCCTTCCAAATCATCAAACGATGTTTTTCTGGGTATTGGAAGTAGTGTTTAAGAATCTTAACCAAGCGCTGTTTGTTTATATTTTCGTTAAGTTTATCATTTTCTTTTTTATCTTCCTTTTCTTCCCTCTCTCCCTTCTCTTCTTTCTCCTCTTTCTCATCTTCCACTGCTTCGAACGTATATTTGGGTTTTACCTCTTTGCACTTTTCGCTGGATTTAGGACATGTTTTGGAATCGCCTTTGGAAAGTAATTGTTCAGATTTGTAAACGTTTAATTGTCCGAATTTTGCAATGCACGCTAAATATTTTCCGCTGCCACTGGAAACGTTTATTAACACTAGAAGATTGCATTGGCATAGTACACATTATCTTAAAATTTTCTATGTCTAGCAAATGTACTATGCCCCGGTTTGAGAGAACTACTAAAACTTGATTACAGCCTCCATCCAGGGGCTGCGGTAGAAAAGCCAGTTGCCTGACTCCGTGCACGTTCATCTTGTTAGTTTCGGTACATCTCAGTGTTTTCCAGTTATCAGCGTGATGCACACTGAGGGTAGTGGATGTTCCTATTACTAGAACTCTGCCATTCGTGGTGTACACGAAGCTCCGAACCTTTTTGAACTTAGCGCAAAGGTTGATATCGACCGGTTTCAGATTTTGTCTGCACCACATTCGAAAAGTGTCATCTTTAAAACAAGCGACAATGTTATCAGACACGGGTAAAAACGATATTTGTGTAATTTTTCCAACACACAAATTGAGTTTAAAATACATTGTTTTCCCCTTTAGTTCCCAAATAATTGCTTCTAATCCTGTAGACGTTATGAGTAGATCTTGCTTGGAAGAAAATGTAACCATCTTTATTTCGCTCTTGTGGCCTGACAGTTTGCTTTTCAATTTCCCGCTGGCTACGTCTACAAACAGAATATTAAAAGGGCAGTTGATGGTGGCCAGCATCAGTATGCTACTGGCGTAAGGAGTAAAGGCCATAACTGAGCTTGGTTCGTGGCCCGATAGTGACCAATAATCACACGCCACCATATCGAACATGAATATGTTACCATTCATGTCAGAGCAGGCAAATCTATCGCACACATCAAATACAATTGATAGGAAACGAATGCATTTAACTTTGTCAAATGAAGGGCAAATTGTGTGGTGGACTTGAAGAATGTTACCGTCGGAAAGTTTGTACTTTAATTTAAAACGGTGTTTTGTAACTTTTACACACTCCGGATTCATTTTTTTTAAAACAGTTCAAATTAAGTAAAAATTTGCTTTCAGTTTTTAATTTCGTCGATCACATTAATTTTATAGAAAAGAATTGAAACTAAATTTGCATATAATCTGGAGTCAAAGAACAACACAGAACTGAATCATTTTTTATTATTGACGCTTTTACATTATTTAGTAAATCAAACAGAACTCTCAATTTTAACACATTTCCGAATCAACATAAAAATATTATGGCAATTTGAATTCCATCGACTCATTTCCAATCAGAAATCAGAACTGTCAACATAAACAAACAACAAACGAACACTACCGAACTCTAGCGGTAGGTACCTGAACCTGAATACATTAAATTAGGCACTCTGCAGAAAGCTAGCAACACCCCCGTTCTACATAATACATAGAGGGGGTGTTGGAACGTTGGTATATTTATTATTCTTCGCCTCGTGGTGTAATAATTAACACATAATTAGAGCATTGGGCTACCATGTATAAGGTCGCGGGTTCGATTCCTGGCAGGATGAGTAGGTATAAAATATAAATTATAATGTGTTTTTCACATAAAAATATTTTATGATATCGTGGACTGCCACTAAGCGTAACACTGATAATATTACCTTCATGTAATAAAATGATCAAAATACACTGCACTGGTATCCGCACCTAATGGTGCATATGGCACCGCATTGGTACACCACATCACTGGTACATTGAATATATCATCAAATTTAAGAATAGTAAAATGCTTTTATCATAGGAAAAAGAAAAAATATATTGTAGGTATATTTTTGTTCTATATATTATTAGCTTTTTAAATGAGTAGAAAACTACTGCATATGGGTGTATGCAATAATTATAGTGCTGTAGTCAAATTATTGTAGATGACACATGTCATATTTTACTTTTATTAGGTAGCTTTTTCATAATTATGACCAAAGTACCAAAATAAAATTACCGAATTTTAAGAAATCTGTGTATTTGATAAAGAAACAGTAATTACATCAAATAATATTATACTAAAGGTGTATACCTACGTGCATATTTAAAAATCAGTTTTCAAGACGCAAAAATAATAATAAAACTTGCTTATTTACATTTTTTAAATACCTAAAACTGGCATAAATTTGTTGATAATGTTTGGAAAACAAATTATTGTACTTGCTACGAATCACTTTTAAATTTATCCATCTTTTTATTTCTGTCAAAAATCCATTGTCTAATCGTCATGCAAACATGTAATAAAATCAAATGAGTATGGGAATGATAGGTTAAATAAATTGATGTTTTTATTTTTTAGTAACAGAGTATCTAGGAATGGTCGTCTTCACATGAGCATATGGATCACTTTTCTTCTTTGGATCACCCTCTTTCTTAGCTGTAAAATGTAAAATGGAATGATAAAAACATGTAATAAAATTCAAATATATTTTCACCTTGATTGGTTTTAAGAATTTGACAATGTTATAACAATGTACAGCTTCAGAAGTTTTCGCTAAACTGTTTTTTTTCTAATCACCTCTCTTCCGTATTACATATAAAAAAAAAAAAAATACTGAAATGAATGTTGCACTTTTTCGATTCAAACTAATAGTCTAAATCAAAATTAAACGATAACAAGTTTAAGTTAGCAACAGATTTTTTATAACCCACAGGAGTGGTTGTTTCAAAACCCGAGAATGCACCCAAGTCACATTCGGGCAAAACTGTCAAGCGGTTAAAATAAATGGTCAAAGACCACCATTTTTATGCAATTTGAAATAATCCCTCTAACCCTTATATTGCCTTTTTTTATTTGCCCTTATTTATTATTAATTTAACTTACCGGATGATCTTATGGATACTCTGTCATTAAAAGGCTTATACGTTCCTGACATTTGATTCTCCAAAACTGAACCCAATCCATTATCTCTTCTACTCCCCAATGCACCAAAACTTGGGCTGATTCCCGTTAGAGATGTGAGTCTTGGAACGCCTCTTTTCAAACTGTTTGTTTTGACAACTTCTTTCTGATTTGATTTGTTAAATCCATATAATTTGTTAGTGGACATACTGACTCTTTTGAGATTGGTATTAGGCACACGAGATTCTCTAACTCGGCTGAGATTCGGACTTGACGCATATGGTAATGACGATCTTCCTGAATATGTTGGTATTGACTGTCCAATACTAGCTCTTCTGTTTTCTGAGCCCTAAACAAATAAGCATTGAAGAATTAGTTAATTTCGTAAAAAGGTACAATGCTGTATGTATGTATATTATGAATTTACATTTTCTCTCTAAATCAAACGTAAATTACTATTATTGTGAAAAGGACTCCTGATTCAAATTGTATTAACCCTTTCCCTGCATAAATATGTGACACTATGTGTTATACTTAACTTTAATTTATTTTTAGAAATCCATAGCATGTCACTTACCTTTTCAAAGTGTCGCAGGGAAAGGGATAAAAAATATGTAATTAAATAATTGAAAAGAAATATTTTTATAAACCTTGGACTGTGATATTTTAGAAACGTCTATGAGTGACCCTCCTGGAGATATGGTAGATTGGATATTATCGTCTTCAAGCATTCTTTTGGCCTCTTTTATGATAATTATCAATTCTTCAGACAGCTTTTCAGCGTCGTATAGTTTGTTCCGTGCAATTTTCTCCATGGATTGAACAGGACTTGAGAAATAAACAAAATGAAGCATTTTAAAACAATGTCGGCATTCTCCACTTTCTTCTGTATCGAATAATATGAAATATGCAATAAACGTTATTTAGTTATTTACGTTGTTTTGAAACTAAGTATTTTTAGTCAAAAATGTACAAGATATTGCCGCCTATGCTCCGAAATCTTTACAGCTGTCTGTAGTATTTTTGATTTTCAATCCATCCCATATAATAAATCATTAATTTTAGATCAAATATGAAGATTGTCATCTTCGTTTTCATGCGTCAAATGCGTAAACAGATTATATCCTATTACATTTATGATATTTTTTCTACTCTACAAAAGTAAATTGAACAATACCTTGAAGTTCTAGTTTTAACAAAATCATTTGTGGTGTTCATGTCTATAGTAGGACTTGTAGTGTATGTATTTTGTCTGGTCACCATACCAATCTGAAAATATGTCAACATCCAAATAACAAACAAACAAATTAAATATACTAATGGTAGGTGTGGTAGGGATTGCAATCCAGCTGGATTTTTAGCTGGACCGGCTGGATCCAGAAATTTATAGATTTTTTATCAAAATTAAATTTTAAAAAAAACTAATAACCCTTTGTTATTTAGACTAGTCACTGCAAATCAGTAAAATTTCTTACACATTACACAGTACTTAAACACAATTTTGGACAAATAATGTTTAAAACTCTTACAGTACCTACGAAAGAAGTAATAAAATATTGGTCATGTCTTGACTTGACTAGAATGAAGTTTAACTTATTTTATTACTTTTCTGGAAATAGAATTTCAAGAAAAAATGAACCTGTAGAAACCATTATTTGAATTTGGAAGTTAATTAAGTACTTGCCGATTCGCAGCGCTGGATCCAGCGCTAATTTCTGGATCCAGCAGGCCAAAAAGTGTGCTGGATCCAGTCCAGTAATTGCAATCCCTAGTAGATGGCCTTTCGATAGTGTAATTAGCGTTCACAACCTTTACTTACAATACTTTGATAATACTTTGATGTTTTAATACCTTTGTCATGAAAAACACAATGTTAAAACCTTATTTGTGTCGATGAGATTATCAAAGACAATATAACCCCACTAGATAAACATTGGTGATTTTCATGACACTTTTTTAAAAATCTATTTTGTTCTAAGCCTGCGTTCAGACATGCGGGATCGTGCGTTTACGAATCGAAACAAAATTGTGATGCTATTCACCGCGCGGTTAGTATGCGATTTCGTGCGGGTTAGCGTCAGTTTCAAAATGGAGGTCGATGTGTTTACTGTGGTTGCTCCTTAAAAAACAGCGCGATTCTTTTTCAACCGCGCGGCTTGATTAACACGATTACCAACTAACTCATTTAAATAAGACCCGCGCGATTTCCATGCGATTTATAATCGCGCGGTACTGTCTGAACTAGCGCTAATGGTTTCCGACTTCGTAGATTTGGACATGGTCACCTTTATTTTGTATACTTAGTGACCTTAGCCAATCAACTGCACGATCATTCCACTTATTTGTTTATATTTCATCATCAAAAATAAAAATTATAGGAACTGGAAGAATTACTTTTTTATTTGAATTCAATGCTCCAGGTTTCGGCAATATTGGGTCTATATCAACATTAATAAGTGCATCCAGTGAACGATATCTACTTGGTGTTTCTGCTTTAACTTGTTGGGATCTGAAAAATAATTAACAAAAAAAAAATTACAGGATTGTGGAATAATAATCTTATTTCGTGTTTCTTTAATCCATTTTTTTTTCAGTTAAAACTTCACTAACTTGTACCATGACGGAATTCACACATCAAGGATACCTACATGTTTGGAGGCGTAGTATTGATATTTGTAGAACTTTGTGACAAATGACTTTGCACATTTCCTTGGGTCAAATTGCACTCATCTCTGATTTTATTCAACTTGGCGTCAATTTCATCAAATGTATTAGAATTCCTTCTTTCTTTAGGTGGAGTAACTACGGCATTTGATGTACCACGGATGACATCAATAAGAGATTCAACTGTTTTTTCAATGAAATACATTACATTCTTTGGAAGCTTTCTATTGTTAGCCACCCCTGACTCCTGTATAAAAAAATGGTCAATGAGCAAGGTATTATTTTTTTTTTCTTTAAGAAATGACAAAAAAAAATTGGACATTAAAAAATCTTACTTACCAGTTTTTTCGTCTCTACTCCACCACTAGTTCCTGATGTTTCCCACAATTCAACATCTTCTTTTGCGCTTTCAAGAACACTATTCTGCCAGCAATAACAATCATTGCTTTTTGATTCTAAGTGAACCCTTTTCCCAGAAACCTAGTAAAAGAATATAAAATTGTTTTTTGTATAATCCAAGTATCTTAGCAAAGTTTTTAACTTTTAGAAAAGGTTAATTTTGGGGATTTTTTGAAAAGCATTGTAGTGCACCATGCATCTTTCTCTGATTTTTTTGTTTATAAATTACAAAAGATCATAAACTCCTCGAAAAATGCAGTTTCAGACCATGTTTTTTCACTGTTTAAACAACTATCTAACGAAGCCTGATGTGATGTGTATGTCATACGACATTTAGAAGATTTTAACGAGTAATGTGAGCAAGATATGGGTAGGTATTGTTGAAGTCTTATTTCAATTCTGCTATATTTACCTTTTTATTATTATTATTGTTATATTTACCTGATGAAATAGCTGTGATATACTTACCTTTCCTTTTCTTAAAAATAAACTCACAACACTCAAAAACCGATATTTTTATAAATCATACTTACATTGCATGTGATATCAATGGATCTTCCTACAACTTTATTCTCTTGTAAATCATTTTCCTCTTTTACTTCAAAGCCCACATTTTGTAATATAGTGCACAAATCATAAATATCCAAAGGAAATTTCTAAAATAAGATACACCACATTTAAATTTTTTAAAGGCTTCAGACTGTTTTCATTCAAAATTCATATTATTTCAACTTACTGATTTATTTGCATCCATCGCAAAACCGATTGTGTTCAATATTTCCAAATACTTTTATAAATAACCAACTAAACAATAAGTTGTGTTTTTAAACACTGCGATGCATATTTTTGGCTTACCCACATTATTGGCACGCAAATAAACTGAAATCATAAACAATTTATTTTTAAACTAAAGAAGCAGCAATAAAATTGTTGTTTTTAAACTAAAATATTTTTTTAGCCATGCATCATCCTTGCCATTCAATCTGCTCTCTATGTGAAGCACATTGGTTTTTTTTCATTATGAAAAACTGTGGATTTTTATTAGATTAATACATATAAATAATATTTATTTTGAACTTTTATCTTTACCATAGACAAAATTAGGGACATGGAGCAGTCATTACAATAGTGACCTATCTGTTTTATTATAAATCTATGTACTTATATATGCCCAATCATTTTAGAAGAAAACCAATCTCATACTTATGACTTTTTTTCTTCGCTTTGGCCTACGGTGTTAACAAATAATTTAATACGTATATTTTTTATTATTTTCCTATAGAACGGAAGTTAAAATGTAAATTGAAATGAAAAAAAAACAAACATTATATTGCAAATTTTTTAATTGAATCGCAAATGATTACATTAGATAATATACTTAATTATGATATAAAGTGCATGACATATTGTTAATTTAATTGTATGTCATGTATCTGGGAGTCGCTGAGAACTTGGCGTAGGACTTGATGACCTTGTTCACGGCTTCCAGGAAGTCCTTCTCGGTGGCAACCTTCCTCCTCGCTCTGATGGCAAACATACCAGCCTCGGTACACACAGATCTAAAGAGAAAATATTTTGTTTTAATTAACACCAATGAGATACATTTTTAGGATTTATTGAAAAAAATTATTTTGTAAACCTATCACAAATAGGGCTAATCATAACTCATCAACATAAAAAACGCATTATAACTCTACCACCTTGGTAAAATGGATTTTTAAAATATCAGATTTTCAAATCAAAGTTTATGAATGAAAATGTTTAAGTTAAGGGCTCATATTCAACATTTAGCATTGAAATAGACCCCCCTATACTTTAAAATCATCAAATCCGAAATTCCTCCCCAATGATATAGCACCTATGATAACAGATTACCAGCCTTTTTATAAATGAGAATATGGATATTTTTGAAAAACATTATTTAACTGATACAATTAATATGGACCAGGATTCCGGCTGTATGGCATGATGCTTTGAAATATTGATAATATTTTATTTTATATTGCACCATAAATACTCAAGAGAATAATAAGCGAGTGTCTTTCCATCATCATCATTTCCGGCGCTACAACCCATCGAGGGTCCTGGCCGCCTTCCAGAAACGTCTTTACTCGCATCCGTCTTCTTCACAATCTTTCATTTGAAAATGTCTCTGTCTCCTTTCACTATTTTTTGTGAAGGCCCAGCTCTCTGAGCTTTTGTGAAAAGTGTCTTTTCCACTGTAGTTTTACCTGATTTCAGCGCCAGTGGAGTTAGGACAGAGGCGAGCGAGCAGGTCGAAGCGTATGTCACGCTCCACGCTCATGGAGCGCGCGTGGATCCGGAATATGTGCGTGCGCCCCTCCAGGTCCGGGAGGCCGAACTCCACCTTCCGGTCCAGGCGACCTGGCCGCATCAGTGCGGGGTCCAGGGTGTCGGGGCGATTGGTCGCCATGAGAACCTGGGGAAAATATCATCATCATCATTACCATGCATACGCATTCCACAAACTGTCTCCAAGCCAAGCGATCGGTAGCTAGTTCCCGTGCATCCTCCCAAGTCAGGTCCATGGTCCCACAGCTCCGATGCAAACTGCCGACGGATTGTCAACAGCGTACGTCCAGGACGCTGAGAACTTAATGCCTTGTAAAATAGGCAAGCATGGTTAAAGCTCTCGGGAGGCATACATAGTATATAGCCTAACCAGCTGAAACGCCTTCGCCAGATGGCAGTTGATACCAATATTAATTATATAATTATTTATTTCAGCAACCAGGACAGGGGGCAGCGTTCTACCCTCACTTCCTACTCTTTTGAGGAAATAGCGTGTTGGAAAGTTAATTATTTAGCTGGAGCCTTCGTAGAGTGATGGCTAATGATAAAGAGGTACCGGGTTCAAGAATTAGTGGTGGCTGAGTGGGATTTGATAGGATTTCTAATCAGGAATACACAACTTTGACCCAAAGACTATAAATAGACATTGTTTAATCTTCACCAATTAAATTTTATTTTGTTTCCTTTCCCATGAAGAAATTAATACTAAACCATGTATTTTCAATCCAAAATTGTGTTTTGGATGTGGTTCATTTTGCAATATTAATTACAAACCTACTCATTTTAGAAAAATAAAGATTTTTTTTATCTTGCTAACCTTAATGTTTCCACGAGGATCGAAACCATCCAACTGATTGATGAGCTCCAACATAGTACGCTGGACTTCATTATCACCTCCTGCTCCATCATCAAACCTTTAATAAGAGGTAGACATTATTTCCAAATGTTTAATTCACCAAACCAAAATGTAATGGAAAGAATATGATATGTGTACCTGGCACCTCCAATGGCATCAATTTCATCAAAGAAAATAAGACACGCCTTTTTGCTACGAGCCATCTCGAAGAGTTCTCTCACCATTCTGGCTCCCTCGCCTACGTACTTCTGTACCAGTTCAGATCCTATCCAATAAGAAAAGAATCATTAATACTACACAAAAAAGATGCATTAAAGTATTTGAGTTGTTACGAATATTCTGCCTTACCAAACATACAACAGTAAGTAGAAATACAAGCGTCTTCTCTGTGTTAAAGTGAGCGTTAAAGTTGACAAAATTACCTATGTTGTAAATACTATGGGCCCCCTAGGTACAGTTAAGCTAAGTGTTTTTTCAATTGATTGTAATTATAATTTTAGGTATTGCATGTCAATATTGAGGTGGTTACCAAAAACATGTTTTTTTCAATTTAAATGAATAAAACTAAAAATCTGTATAAATCAGCTTATCACCAAATACAATATTAATATAGAAAATAATAAAAAACTTGATACTCACCAATAACCCTAATGAAGCAGGCGTCTGTTCTGTTAGCCACAGCACGAGCGCAAAGTGTTTTTCCAGTTCCGGGAGGCCCAAAAAGCAAAACACCCTTCGGGGGCTCAATACCCAAGTTTACAAACTTCTCAGGCTGCAAAATTTTGGGAAATGTTATTCCAGAAACCACAAGAAATAAATAAACCGCATGTAATGAAAAAAAAAATTGTTCAATGTGATTATGTCAAAAAAAATGCCCCCAGAACGGGTATTTATTGAATATAGTAAAAGTACTAACATGATGAGCAGCGGAGTTTCTACAACTTCTCTCAGTTTCTCTATCTGCTCTTTGCACCCACCTACATCACTGTAAGTCACATCGGGTTTGTCTTCCACTTGCATCATGGTAACAGTTGGATCTATCTTTGGGGGGAGAGGAATGTGGATTTGATACTTGTTCCGGTCCACTCTGAAATAAGTATTTAATAACACCAAGTCCTATTAGAAATTTTGTACTAGATTAAACTTAAGATGAACAAGTAATAGTGCGGGCGTGCAAATTTTGGTTCACTCGCAAACATTATTATCTTAATCACTTAGGCATGGCCAATCTTGTGAATTTTTTCTCGCTTTACACGCCATCTCAGAAACTAAATTAGCTACATAAAAATATGAATAAGTATTTTCATTTTTGGCTTCTGACATAGATGAAACATTACTAGAAAATTAAAGTCAGTAAAACAGTTTCTAGATCTGTAAACCAAGTAAAGTAAGAATTTGTGCAATGAAATAGTTCAAAATGGAAGCGTGGTTTATGTGCCGAATCATTACAGTATAAACTAGGCATTAGGTTATTTTAGTGACAAGAAGTAAGTTGACTGAATTAGTTTTAACATTGAATATTTTCTAAATGTATAATATTCACACATCCCAACCAACTTTAAAGCGGTAAATAAAAGTATCCTTACCCAACTCTCATCCCCTCCTCAATATCAGTTGGTGCAACGGAATCCGCCAAATCAACAACAAATTTGGCAAATTGCTTGACATTAATTATATATTTTGGATTGTCCGAATCAGCGTTGATTATTTTAGTACACCTAGCCACCTAAAAACAACCAAAAATACATCAGGTATAATAAATATATAAAGCTACTGTTTTGTATCCCATAAATAATGTCAAATAGTAGTTTGACAATCGTGCTATAATATTCATAACTAATAGTGCATAGGGCATCGCATAGGTACACCAATTACAGCACATCTTGATCATTTTAATACATGAAGCTAATATGATCCGTCTTACACTTCATTGCCAACCCAAGGTGTCTTAATCTACTGTATTAAGAAGTAAAGTTACAGAGTTTAAAGTAAGTACCTGTAAAGGTTGTTCATTTTGCAAGGTCTGCTTATCAGCGGCCAAGTCCCATAGTGCAGGAGGAGCCAATCCCGTGTCAGACTCCTTAATGCCAGTCAACTCATTCACAAGTTTAATGACAGTTTGGATGTCATCTTCTATCGCTTTTATGCTCTTCGTGTATTGACCTTGGCCCTGTAATATGAAATATCATCAAATGTGTAGAGAATCTGTGTTAGAAACTTTATTTGCAAACATAAAGAATATATACTAAAAAATAACAGAACTTACGTATGACTTTAGCAGCGCTATATCGCCTTCATCGAGAGCTGAAAAAGATGCAAGAACGTTTTATTGATAAATAATATAAAATACTTAAAGCAAATAGCACAAAATGAAATTAAGAATTACAGTGCAAAAATGTGCACTTACATTTTATTTCCTTCTCTGGTTCTTCCTTAGCATCGTTCTTAGTTTTCCTCATATCGTCTCCTAAATGATCAGGCATCCTGTTTGATGTAAATTAACAATTTAATATAAAACGAAAATTGAACTCGCCAAAACAAAAGAGCCAAAAATTACAGCAAAATGACAAGTCAGATTGCAGCAAAAGCAAAGACATAGATCATAGAATACACATAGATTCACAGATTACATAGATTACTGGCAGATTTAAATGGCCTGAAGTTGCAGCAAAAGACCATAGACGTTTTATACAAAATGTGTAGGTACTTGGATGTAGGGAAGGCAGCATTAATTGTAAAAAATATATATTTATAAGCAATATTTAGGTTTTTTTAATTATTGCAATTAAATAAAATGAGTAGGCTCTCATTAAACCACCAGTTTGCCTGTTTTCGAAAAACTAACATTATAACTGAACGCATTTCCAAATACATAAATAGTTGAAACTGATTATAAATTCTTCTTCTTCTTTCTCCACGTTCGCTCCTATGTGGAGCATGTGGACATCACTTGATCCCTCCAGAAGATCCTGTCACCAGCCAGCTCTCTCGCCTCCTCCCGCATCAGAATTTGAATTAGGATAGGATTTAATAAATTATTTAATATTATTAACAAAAAATCGCTGTGTGAATGTTTTTTTTCGAAAACTGCACAGCTAGTTTTTTTATTATTTCAATAAAAAGAAGCAAAAATTATTTTTTGTTACGAAAAAATTTTACAGTTTATGTATAAACAAAAGCATCAAAAAATTTTCGTGGCGCTTTTACATATATATTTTTTGTTATTAAGAGATGAGCTATATTGCTCAAAAGTGATTCCAAAAAAATCTTCATAATTAGGTTAAAACATTCATTGGTTATCTGAATGAGTTGTTGCATGCCAGGTGAATTTTTTATTTAAACAAAGTCAAATTCTATTAGCCGCCATCTATTGAAAATTTAAAAGTTTTATCAATTTTTAATTAATCTGAATTTAGTACAGAATGTGCGAAAACGAATTGACGAATTGACGCCGGTAGATTATGATGTGGTTTATTAACTTCTATGATTTCTTTATTATTATTTATGGTAGTTTATTGTACTTTATTAAATTCGTGTTAGTATTCGTCGTGTACGATCGCCACATTTTTCTGTTTTTCATGAGTAAATCGATTTAAATCTCGTTTTTGTGATATTCGGTAAGTGTTTTGACGCATATAAATGTTTTCTTCAGGTTATACATTCTTTGATTTTGAGTTATCTACGTCTCATGCTAGTCTCTTGCGGCATTTTGGATTTTGCATAATGTGACCCAGAAATGACATTTCTAAACCGATTTCAATATTTTTTCACCGTAAATCTGTATTTTATCATTTGCAGCGTAGTAAACACACATTTCGGTACATTTTCTTCATAATTGTTTTGTGGTGATCATCAATCTCGAAGGGCGTATAAAGGTTTCATGTAACATGATTTTGATTTTATTTACAAGGTTATAAAACGCTTAATTTTTGCGTTACAAAGGTTCGTTTCATAAATTAATCCGTTTTTTAAAATTAATACTCCACCGTCAAAAGATTTTAGATAGTCAATAAAGCGAGAACGAAAAAAATGACATGCAGATAACATTCGCAATGAATATTTACTAACATAATAAATATATCGGCATGTGCTCAGTATCTAGCTGTAGACTGATATTACAGGTATTTTAGTTAAGTTAGATTTGTATTTCCCAAAAATAATTAATAAATAATCTGTTTTGAATATGACAAGCTTAAACTACCAAAGTTTTGATGAAAATCTTTGAATGAGAAGACAGCATCCTTTGGGTAATCCAATTTTATTATTGTCAAAATTTCAATGTGAATCTACTGTTGACATCTGTGTGGAGATTTTGTCATTTTTAGCAAACAGATGTAATTAGCGCGTGTGTGTGAGTGCGTGAGTGGTAATAATAGCCAACTGGCACAGAAATAGATTTTTGGCTAGCAGTAGAACACAAGTCCAACTGTCATCCACTACTTGTATTAGATCAACAGTATCTTAGTATGGGAGTAAGATTTGTCAAAAACTGCTGCATAATGGTATGGAGGTAATGACACATGTATAGTAAATGTATATTACTTATGTTGTTATCGTTGATGTAGTGAATTCACTGAAACAAGATTTTAAACCAAAAACGAATATCGACTTCTATTCTTGTTTCAGTAAAAACTTTACTTATTTAACCTACTAAGCTTACTATACCCAATCACATTCACTTAATTAGACGTATTTATTTAATTTTAGGCCCACTAGACAACATATTGTCGGCCTAGACTGTAACACTCTTTAACTCCATGAATTGAAATTTCAACAATTACATGTAAATTTTTCAATTTCATTATTTACGTGAAAATTATATTTTGAGAACATGTTTTATTGTTACCTATTAGAAATTAACAACAATACGCATTTTTGATGTATTAATGTTCTCTTTGATGTTTCAAAAATATGGATTTTTCACTTATTGTAAATAATTCAAACCGGGTTGTGGTGTAGTGCTAGATTCAGGGACTCCGGATTAGAATCTCTAGGTTCGAATTCCACTTCTGTACAACTTGTGTCCCGCTTTCTGGCACAATTACTTCCGACTATTTGAAAGCAGTCCCAAAATTTGAATATTTTAGTGTATCACAAGAACTCAAATATTTTTAATAAAAATAATTAACGATGCATATTATTTTTGAATCATTTTTTTTTTGTGAATAATGAAGAAATTACGTTTAAAGTCTCTAACTGTAAAACTGAAGGAAAAAGTTTATTGAAAGTTGGTTTGAAAAATTTATTTTGCTTGCATGGCTCTAAAAATGAAGTAATTCTAATATTTTTACTAAATCGATGAGAAAACTATATCTTATAATTTGAATAAGAAGCATTCGTAAACGAATTCAAACGCCATGTCGGTTGTTAATTCTAAACTTCCAATAATTGTGTTTACAAAATTTTTAAATTATATCAAAAGAAACGGCATAGAATAAAGAAAAATTTGATGTGCTATTTCACTATAAAAAGATATTTAAATATTGAGAAAACAGACAATAATTGTATAATACAATATTTTCAAAAAAATATGTGAATTCATTTAATTAATTACCTTTCATTTTGGCGCTGGATCAATAAAGTTGATTCAATTTCTAGATAACTTTAGAATTATCACAACCAAATAAGGTAAAATAATTACAAATCAAATCTATAGTCATCTACGACGAAATAAAAGGCGCCAACACTCCATTTTTATGGACTTATGTATAATCTGGCATTTTTATAAAACGCCACAATGGACTTGGTCGGTTGAATTGAAATGAATTAAAATGTATTTTTAAAACATTTAAAGACACATTTAAAATCTTGGTTCTTTATTACCTTTATCAGTGTTCTCATTCCATAGCTAAACACCAGTACTGATGGGTTAAAGTTAAAGGTCTATTTTTCATTCAATTTCAAAACTCCAGATCTTGCTGCTGAATTTTGTTACTTCAGAGTGATTATTTATTTTATAATATTCCTTATATTCTTATCAAATGTAAATCTGCCATCATTTAAATTAATCCTATAACTATTATCATGATTATATGCCTTGAGCTGATTGTGAGGATAGCCAGTAGAAAGGGGATTTTAGTTGAATACGTAATTCCCGATACAGAGGGATCCGCAGAAAAATAATTTTATTTTCATATTATCATATTATACCTACATATCTCATAACTCATAATGAATGGATAAAAATACTGTAACTCACGCTTGGAACCTTAGTAATATTGCTGAATTTAAACAAAGCATTTTTAATTCCCACTAAAAATTAAGTTGATACCTGAGTAACCAATTAAGTTTATGCAATATTTTACATAGCTTTCTTACTGTGGGAATGGAATTTACATTACCATACTTGAGATAAGACATCTTGATGACTCTTCGAACTCCATTATCTCTAAAAGGACCTTTGAACAAGAATTCACACAGAAAACTCAAATGTTTGACAACTCTTGAAGAGTGCAGTTGTGCCTACCTACATCAGACAAGTTGCTACATATGTGTGACATTTTGATTCTTAGAACTTATACCTACATAAATCATTAAGTATAGGATAAATTGTGATTGAATGTATGTTTACCTAATATTATTAATGTTTCATTGCAGTGTTGGTGGAGACAAGCAGATATGCACAGTTCCAGCCCCGAGGGTAGGCACCGCACCACTAATGGTGGTGCACACGCAAATGATCGAGTGGCCATCTTGGATGCTGGCTCTCAGTATGGAAAGGTACACAAACTTATAAGTTAATATTTTCATATGTACCTACCATATAAATATCCTCTTTATATGGAATCTAAATTATATGAACAGCTTGACATTCGAAGTTCCCTCAAAAAAAATGTTAAACGGAGGTTATTCAGAGGTTCATTTTATGGTTTAACTGAATTTCAACTTTTTATTTTTTTGAAAATTCTCAAGCTGTGCATTATTTTGCTCTGGATAGTTATTGTTCGTTTAGTATATCTGGTCAATCTATCAGTTATCATTATTATTATGGATAATTTATATACTATAATAGTGAATTTATGGTATAGGGAAAATTTAAGTGAATGAAACTCACTGTGAGTAGAAAACACATTAATAGTTTATTAGTTAAAAGCCAACCTGCCAGTTGGAATCACTTTTTATAAACATGAATTATTAATATTTTAAGCTTTACAAAAATATTCATTCAGAAAATTCTCAGCCTACAATCATTCAAACTTGACAGTTTTACAGTGTATTTCTATATTTAGTATTGAAGATGAGTCATCTTGAGAGGATATCTGGTTCAAATGTTCACATTACATACATTCATGTTTTTGCGTTCCGTAATTTTTCACAATCTAAGCTTTTGTGAATTTCTAATATTTGTATTTGTGTTATTTTGTATCTTTATCAATGATTTATTTTCAATTTGTTATAAAAGGTCAGAGTACCGTTTATATGAAATAAGAAAATAAATAAAAAACAGAAATACTCAACTATTTATTTATTTATTATTAATAAATAGTTGAGTTGAATGTTTCTCTGATACAAAACACCATTTTACTGGATGAAAATGATTTATTAACTTTATCATGGTCAATGGTGATGCCACTCAAGAAAATAATATTAGTTCCCTGATTCATCGTATTATTGACTGTAATAAACATTACTTTGATGACGTAACACGATCATTAAAAATGTAGACATATTTTTTTTAAATGTGTATGAATCATTTTTAACACTTTTGTTGGACAAGTATCACAGAACTTCAACATACCTTAAAAATGTGGAATAGCCATTTAATTTTGTAGACGGTGGCAGTTTTTGATAAAAGTTTGATAAAAAATAATTACAAGACTATTACTACTACTACTACTACTCTCCCTTATCCGCACCTAATGGTGCATAAGGCACTGATTGGTACCTAGTGCAGTGAATCTTGATCGTTTGTTACATGAAGGCAAAATGATCAGTCTTACGTTCAGTAGTCAAAGTAATAGTAATAATAAATAAATATAATGTTAAAGACGTAGCTTTAATTATGTCCTAACAAATCACAGTTCCAAATAACATGAATATCCATCTGTATTTATGAAATGATTTGTTTTATAGGTGATAGACCGCAAGGTGCGTGAACTATGCGTGGAGTCGGACATCTTGCCCCTGGACACCCCTGCCTACAGCCTGAAGGAGGCTGGGTACGGGGCGCTCCTCATATCGGGGGGGCCCAACTCGGTGTATGCCGAGGATGCTCCCAGATATGACGCGGAAATATTTAAGATCGGCCTTCCCGTATTAGGTAAATATGATGCCTCGTCATCACTATTTTTTTTTTTCTGAATAAGTTTTATTCTTCTACTTTTTTTATTTTACATTGATGGCAGTCTCAATTTAATTCCACCAGCAGTCAACCTGATATGTGTTTCTTACGTTTCAGGTATCTGTTACGGAATGCAGATGTTGAATAAAGAATTTGGTGGGACAGTACACCGAAAGGATGCAAGAGAAGACGGACAGTCGGAGATAGATATAGACACAACTTGTCCCTTATTTAAGTAAGTACTTTATACAGGGTGTAACAAAAATCGATGTACAAGTGGGAAAATTGTTGAATCTACATCGTATTTGGAGACGATTGTGTAATACGACTTTTTAATCTGGGCTTGAAAAAAAATTTATTTTTTTTGCAAAAGTTTTCATAAGTATGGCAGATTAAGTAAAATTGCTCAAATTCTTATTAAAATGCGTTTTTTAATTTTGTTTCCTTATGGATAGTATTTATTTGAGTAAACACATGATATTTCATAACAATTTGCAAAAAAAAAAATCAATTTCATACTCGATTTCCTCAAAAACTAAGGGTCAAATAAAAAAAAATTACTCCACAAAATCGACTCCAAATATTATGTAGATTCACTGGTTTCCCGCTTGTACATCGAGTTTTGTTACACCCTGTATAAGCAATCTTTCAAGTGATTATTTGAATGACTTTCAGTTTCCGTATTTAAACTTCCTAGTTTCGCAATTACGTTTCAGACAGCGTAACTATTATGAATTAAATTTTAATTAGGATTCAAGTAATTTAGCAAAAAATTTTTGCTACAGAAAAAATTGCCATCTAATGGATGTGTAGTATTATAGTGTTTATGTTTTGATCATAGATAAATTTAATGGTTACAGTCTTTAATATAATGAATTTTTTTTCAGTCGGCTAGACACGCGTGAAACAGTTCTGCTGACCCACGGCGACAGCGTGGAGAGGGTGGGGGACAAGCTGAAGTCCGCCGCTCGCTCGCACACAGACATCGTGGCGGCCGTATACAACGAACAACTTCGACTGTACGGAGTCCAGTTTCACCCAGAGGTTAACACAAATATTTGTTTAAATATGTCAATTGTATCGCGAGGCTGTTATACACATGGAGTAACAAAACTCGTAGTGCAACCCGAAAACTGGTGAATCTACATCATATATGGAGTCGAATTTGTAATATGACTTTTTAATCTGGGCTTGAAAGAAAACAAATTTTCTTCTCATAAAAGCTTTCATACATAAAAGTACTGCAAATTAAGTAAAATTGCAATAATTCTTATTAAATTTGTTTTTTTTACTGTGTTCTTTATGAATAGTATCGACGGTCCCAACGTATACTGTCGAATCTGAAAAAGGCGATTTTCGTTTTATTGTTTTAAACTGTCCAATTTACATAATTAATATGAGAGATGGACCCTGCTGTCAATAAAGATGTGGCGATGCTCAGCTGCTCTCCATTATCACAAAAAAAATTATAACCCACAAATGTGTGATGGTTACTATACTCTTGTCTTATGTAGCGGTTCTGTGTTAAATTTCCCAGTGAAAATTGTATTTTTTTTCATAATGTGATTCAACTTTCTAGACAAAGTTCTACTTAGTTGAATCAGTTGTGTTATTTTAGTATTATTTTTAATTGATTACAGGTTGATTTAACTCCAAAAGGAAAGCAGATGTTGTCAAACTTTTTGTTTGACATTGCAGGACTGACGAAAACATACACTCTCGCCAGTCGTAAAGAGTTGTGTATTAACTACATTAAGGAAACAGTTGGCACTAGTAAAGTTTTGGTACGTATGGACTTACCTTTATTTTTTATTTTGTTTTATGCAGATGGTAAAAATAATTCTTATGTTGAACACTGTTAATTATTATATTTGTTTATTCGCAGGTATTAGTAAGCGGTGGTGTAGACTCCGCAGTATGCGCCGCTCTATTGAAACACGCCCTAAAAGAGGATCAAATCATAAGTCTTTACATAGATAATGGTAATTATGATCACCATTAAAACTTTACTGGTAGTGAATTATGCCTGGTGAACCTTAGTAGTAGAGATTACTCTTAAAATTTTATTAAAAGTTATGAATGAGAAGAATGGTGAAGAACTGCAACAAATTATTTTATGCCTCAAAAACGTCGATATGTCCGTCGCCTCTCGGTCACGGATTCGATTCTTGACAGGGTCCATATGAAATATTTCAACGGTCCCAACGTATACTGTCGAATCTGAAAAAGGGCGATTTTAGTTTTATTATTTTAAACTGTCCAATTTACATCATATTTTCAGGTGGGAAAAAAAAAAAATATTTGATTCAAAAAACCCCAAAATTTAAGAGGAAATATTTTTTTTTTTTGACTACCTGAAATATTATTTAAATTGAACTGTTTAATACAATACTGCGAAAACCGTATTTTTTCAGATTCGACAATATACGTTGGGACCGTCGATTTATTTAACATAAAAATATTTAATGTGTTCCATGTATCAAATGATCAAATGCAGCCGACGCAAAGCCCACGACAATAAGGAAAAATAGTAGCAGTACTCAGTAATTTTTCTCCTCTTCTCTGTTTATGTCCAGGCTTCATGCGGATGAAAGAGTCCCAGCAGGTGGAGAAGTCCCTCCGCGACATCGGCCTGAACCTGCACGTGGTACAGGCGGCGCACCACTTCTCCGAGGGGCAGACGGAGATCAGGAACGAGCAGGGCCACAGCCGCCTCAGCCCCATGCTGTGCCAGGCCCTCGCCCCCGAGGAGAAGAGGAAGATCATCGGAGACGTGTTTGTCAAAGTGGCCAAGGACTTTTTGAAAGAACTCAACCTGAGGTAATAATACATGGAGTAACAAAACTCGTAGTGCAACCCGAAAACTGATGAATCTAGATCATATTTAGACTCAAATGTGTAATATGACTTGAATCTCAGTTGAAAGAAAAAAAAGTTTTTTCTCATAAATGCTTTCATAAGTACTGCAGATTAAGTAAAATTGCACAAATTCTTATTAAAATGCGGTTTTCTTTGTTTTGTTTTCTTTATGGATAGTATTAATTTGACTAAATAAATGATATTTGAAAACAATTTGCAAAAATTATCAAAAAAATACTTACTCAATGTTCTCGAAAACTATGGGTCAAATCAAAAAAAATTATGCTACAAAATCGACCCCAAACATGATGTAGATTCACTGGTTTCCTGTTTGTACATCGAGTTTTGTTACATGGCGTATTAGACGTCCGCTTTGTGGCGTATAAGACGTCAGCTTCGTGGCGTAGCGGTAGCGCGATGGGCTGCCAGGCATGAGGTCGCAGGTTTGATTCCTGATGGGAGTCAATATGAAATATTTATTCCACTAAAAAATATTTCATATTTGTTACCTTGGACTGGCGCTGAAGCTTAAGACTGATCATCTTGCCTTCATATAACATATGATCAAGATTCACTGCTTAATTTAAATTTTCAGGTTAGAAGATGTGTATTTAGCACAAGGCACCCTCCGACCAGACCTGATTGAGTCAGCGTCCACCCTCGCCAGCAATAAGGCGGCCACTATCAAGACTCACCACAACGACGCGGAACATATACGCATCCTCCGTGAGGCGGGGAGGGTTGTGGAACCACTCAAGGACTTCCACAAGGATGAGGTGAGATAATACACCAGACTTGATTCCAGAAACATGTTTTTTTTTGCATTCAGAATTTTTACGCCAGTAATTTCTGGGACATGTATATTTTATGTTGTGCATCAGACAGCTGTTGAATGAGAATTATGGTATTGCAGGTTCGCATTTTAGGAGTGGAGTTAGGTCTTCCGCCCTCTCTGGTGGCGCGTCACCCCTTCCCGGGCCCTGGATTGGCTATCCGAGTACTGTGCCAAGAGGAACCTTTTATGGAAAGAGACTTTTCAGAAACACAGGTAAATTTCAGAAGAAAAAAAAAAAAAAATTGTATTAAAGTTTTTCTGAAAATCTAAAAAACAGGAATGTAAAATTTGGATAAAAAAGTAATAATATTTGTTGTTTGAAATTGTGTATCTTTTCAGGTTATAGTGAAAATAATAGTGGAGTTTGACCAGATGTCAGAGAAGAAGCACGCCCTTCTGCAGAGAGTAGTCGGCGCCACGGGGAGATTGGAACAGCAGGAACTGCGGCGCATCAGCTCCCAACACTCCCTCACGGCCACCCTGCTCCCCATCCGCAGCGTCGGAGTGCAAGGTAACACGTGTTACTTTATACTTCCTGTACTCAGCTATGTTGCAAAAAAGAGCCATTCGCTCAATTTATGATTCTTTAAGGGATGTATTTAAAAATATTAACATCTTGACAGTAGCAAGCCAATATATTTATGAAAATATGTATGCTCGCTAAAATTTTCATAAAATTCCTAAGGTTAGTGATAGGCATCCCTTCAACACTAGAAATAAAGGAAATCTAGGCCTCCCCAAAATAAGACTGCATAAGACTGTTAATTCATTCCTGGGAGACTATACGCTTTTAAAATTAAATTCCCTCAAATATTTTTATTTTGACTGAGAAAAAATTTAAAACTAAAATTAAGGAAATCTTGTGCAAGAAAGCGTATTATAAAATTGATGTCCATTTAAATAGCACGGATCCTTGGTATTAATCCAACACAATACAAAATTTAAATTAAAAAATATTTTAACTTATGTATCTACCATATGGATGTAATTACCTACTGATTGTCTTAACTTTCAACAAATGTACGTATCTTGTATTTACGTTGAAAAAAGGTAAATGAAATGAAATTATGTAGAGTAGTCGCCACCAAATACTGTCATTCTCATTTCTTTTCCATCTCAAATATCTATCTCTATAACATTAATTTGTGTTATTTCAGGTGATGGAAGAACGTACAGTTATGTGGTGGGTTTATCAAGTATGCAGTTTCCTGCGCCCTGGGCAGACCTCTTGTACTTGGCTAAACTTATTCCTAGAGTATGCCACAATATCAACAGGTAAATTAGTATTCCTACTTGCAGTGACCAAAAAACCTAACTTTGTTTAATGTGTGCTTTTGCCTAATTTTGTATTCCTGTTCCAGAGTATGTTATATATTCGGCAGGCCGATTAAAGATCAAGTTTTGGATATTACACCAACCTACCTGACCAGCCACGTTCTCTCCATCATTAGACAAGCTGATAATCTTGCAACCCAAGTATGGAATACTTTTCTTTTTAAATAATATTTTGCTAGAATGTTAGATTCCGAACCTCAAACATAAATTTTTTACAGTGAGGTCCTTTTTCTTTATTCTCCATTTTGTATTGTGTTTGACATCCATAAAAACGGAAATAGGACAAGGAAAGAGATTTTCTCTTTTGTGTTTAAGGCCTTGTTTTGGTTTTGGATTTTCCGGTAGAAGTAGGTTAATAAGAATTTATTATAAGCGCCTACGAATACTCATGACTATAGTCCTGAGAAGACGCTGTTAAATTAATTAATCTTCCTATCTTTAGATTAAAACCTCAAACACATGTGTTTTTCCAGATCTTGATGTCATCGGGGTACGGTAAGAATATTGCCCAAATGCCGGTGGTGCTGATCCCAGTTCACTTTGACCGAGACTCCGCCACCCGCCTCCCATCGTGCCAGCGCTCCGTGGTGTTGCGCCCCTTCCTCACAGCGGACTTCATGACGGGGCTCCCCGCAGTGCCCGGCTCCCCCAAGCTGCCCCTGGAGGTGAGTAGCCTTGCCCAGCGATGTGTCCCCTGTCCTCTGTATTGAAACTGATCATGTGAAAAAGTCTGAATAATAATGAGTGAGATGTATGAATGTGGAGGAAGCAAGGGAAGTGTGCCAGGACAGAGTGGTGTTGCCTTCTATCCTCTCTGCCTATCCCTCCAGGGAAATGGCGTGATAGTTAGTCAGTTAACTGCGATTTTATGATTATCTTTGTGCATGGGAAAAATGCAACTAAGTGCTTTCATTATCTCTACGACTGCCTCAGCTTGTATAATATATTGTAATAATTATTGTCATATATTCCCAAAACCCCAACCATCTAAAGTCAGCCCGATGTGTACAGAGATAGGAAACGTTAGTTTTACCCTTTATTAGTTAGTTCATAGCTATCTCCCATGGTAATCTGGCCCCGCCCTACCAGGCCACCCCCCCAGGCATTCAACCCTGCATTTACGGTCAGTCTGAATCCCTTATGGAGGTGGCTGGAAATAGATGAGACCAATTAGGCAAGTTATGCAGGAGAGGGAGGTACACAGTTGTGCTGGACTGAAAAAAGACTATACTGTAGGGTGGGGCTTTCATTGTCCCCTGTATCCGCTGTACTAACGTAGCCTTCTCTGCAGGTGGTGGAGAGGATGGCCAAAGAGATCCTCACAGTGGCTGGCATCTCCCGAGTCCTGTACGACCTGACGTCCAAACCTCCTGGAACCACGGAGTGGGAATGATGACCCCGCAGAGCCTAGACTTGCGTGTTAATCTATTTAATACATACTACAGTGCGCATTGTGACAGCCGAGGACAACCCAGCGTGACTGAACAACGGCTGAAAGTGTAAAATCCGTATTTCTCTCACGCTGTTCTTATTGTCATTTTAAAAATTTCTATGCACTCGAGTCTTTCTGTTGTCGCCTTGGATGTCTGCGGACAAAATGTAAATGGTAATTAAAATAACATATATTCAATAATTTGGAGGAAAAATTCGACTTCATTGGACATTTTCTCATTGTTTACTACGTAAAGAAGTGATTTTAGAAGAACCCCTTTGTGTCTTAGTTCCGTATTGAATTTATATTTATTTCCTCTAAGGTTAAGACGTAATCAATTTTCCATTTATTTAAATTATTATTTTATCAGTACATACATAAGCCTTATTACTCGTGTTAATTTGGATTATTTTAACAGCTGTTTTGATTAATTTTTAATTTAATTTAAACCTTATATTTTCAGCTGTGATTTTTTAATTTTTAATGAAGTCTTATAGTCGAGCTATTTAGTAAATTATTTTCAATTTCATTATAAGCTTCCATTGTTTTCAACGGATTTTATATATTATTTTGTAATAGACACTACCCCGATACAATGTCATTTGAAGAGAATAAAAGTATTTTACAATAATGCTTTCTCTAGGCCAGTGCCTACCTACGAACATTAGGATGATGTTGATCTCTGCAATATTTATTTACGGTAATTCTGCTGATGCTTTCTATCCCATACGTACATCATTATTTTGTAGGCTACAAATATTATCTTCAATTCACAAGATTATTTAATCATTATTCCATCGTATAGTAAATACCATATTTTATCACTTTGTTTTATTTATTCTGCAAAAGAAATCAATTATAAAAATGTTTTATACTTTATGAAAGTGCTCCTTAAAATTATTTTCTTATGTATGCACATGTAATTTATTGAAACCATCCAGCTTTAGTTGTTATTATTAAAATAACGTAAAGTTGAAACCGTACTAATATAATTTACTATTAATTTATGATCTATCAATATGGATAGCAATATAGACTAGACAGTGAAGTGCGCATGTAATTTTTATGCTGTGTTTAAAATATTGCAGGGCACACGCATTCTACTTGAACAGCGAAAGTTTCATTGGTTTGGCTTTAGTGATATTTGTGTATAAATTTTACATGTTATGAACTGAATATTAACTATAAATATTTTTTATATCGCAGAATATTTACTTGTACCAGTTAAATAGTATTCCCGTGTCAACCTGTCTTAACTGACGCTATTATGTTACTATATAAAAAGATCATATTTAAATAGAAATCCGTAGTGCATATTCCGCAGATTTGTCATTTATTACTTTTAACGTGCAGATTGATATTTACAGGTTTTAACTTAAACAAATACTGTATAATATGTAAATTTATTTATGGCAACAAATCGATTCGTTCTGTTGAAAATAAAGCATACTTTCATAAGACTATAAGATTTTTATTTACCCCTTTTAGTACCCCATCATCAAGATATAGGAAACTGAAGGATTTATTTTGAGTATTGTATTACTGAACCACAGAAAACTGAAGATGAATTTACGCTGTTTTGATACCAATAAGCATAACAAATACCATCACTGTGACAATAATAGTTGTGGTCATTAGAAATCAATAATAACCCAAGTTACAGGGTCTAAATATTGCCGTTTGTTAGAATAGTTTTTCCTGGTAGTATTTTGTAGGTGTCAAAAACAAATTGAACTTCTGCCTGAAGATAATATCTCCAGTATCGCAGTACTGTTGGTTAAAAAGTCACCAAATCTTCAATGTTTTTTTGGTGAACACAGGGAACATCTTCAGGATGAGTTTTCCATCTTGCTCTTATAGTATGCGCACTTACTATGCGCCATGCCATTATTTCTCAATATTGTGTTGAGTACACAGCCTCTGTGACTTGGTGACTTAAATAAATTATGCTTCGACATAGCCAAAGACTGAAAAAGAAGCAAATTAAGCAAATGATTCCCGAACAAACAGATCACAATACTCAGCATTGAGCAAAACAAAATAAATTAAAGGTATGTTTGTTTTTAAAAATATGTTTTTAATATCGTAACAAGATTAACAAATCAACTGTAAATTGGACAGTTTAAAACAATAAAACGAAAATCGCCTTTTTTCTGATTGGACAGTATACGTAGTGACCGTCAAAATGCGCTGTAAAATATTTACATATAATATGATTTAAATAAAACAAATGAAATTCATATCACAATATATCTAACTATTAGAAATTCTAAGCACCATCCTCAGGGACTAAAAGATTAATGCTAGCTCCATGTTCCACATGACCCAGAAATTGTTCTTCTCCTGTAATGGATAAAGTACTAGCAATTGTGACAGCTTTCTTCTCCGCTATCATGCCAGTTCTCTGCCATCGACTACTCTTACAATTTTTACACGAATGTGTAGGAATCAAGTCAAGAGAAACTTGCCGGTTGCCGCATTGCAAGCACTTGAAGAATCGTTTGAAAGCGTCAAACACTTTTAACGGATGCTTTTCTTGCTTGCATCGGTCTGCCGCGGAAAAACTGGTATAAGAACATTTCAGACATCTTACAGCTTTACATGCGAGTTTAAATGTGTTTAACATTTTTTCTTCCATCATTTCTTTCTTCTCTAAACTTATTGAAATATTTATCTACTTCTGTGTCATCGTGTTGGACAATAAGGTCGGTGTGCGCAGAAGTTGCTGCAAGCATTTTCTGGAACCTTTCAGATGCGACTCCAGTTTTTGGTTTTTTCGGAGTTTGCTCAGATTCTTCAGTTTTTTCATCCGAGGTATTCAATGCACTTAGGCTTCTTTTTTTTCCTTCTGTGGTTCCTCGAATATTATGCGGATCAGTTTTATTTAACGGCCCGTTTTTCTTGATCCATTTTAATGCGTTTACTTTGGCTCTTTCACTTTGTTTTTTACTAAAAGGTAAAGTCAAATCAACTACCGAAGAGTTCTTCAAACCAAATCCTAGTGTAGGAACACCTAATGTTGGACACTTTAATTTGTCAATGTTACTTCTATTCTTATTGTTAACTATATGTGTAGAAGTAGATAGTATAGAACTTTGGATAGGAGATTGTTTAGGACTAGTCATTGTTGTTGATGGGACATTTTCATTTTCTGACAAGTTTATACATTTAGAAGACCCAGCATTAAGGAACTCTAGTCTCTCTAGGTCTTTTAGCCTCTGGGATCTACTAGCATCGACCCTTGAAGCCATCTTTTTAACAGTTGAATTTGTAATTGGTGCCTTATTGACTATCAGAGATTCCCGATCAACAGTTGTGAAATAATCGCTTAAAGTCTGTAATCTGTTATTGTCCTTTGCAGTTTGCTTGTTACTCTTCACTGCGGGAATCGAGGAAAAGGATTGCCCTCCATAAATATAAGTATTTTTTCCAAGAACTTTATATCCTCAGATCAACAAGCCCTCGTCCTGCTGTAGCAGACTGCAAGTCAGATCTTCTGGAACATTTTTGATATTCTTGTTTTACGTGATATACACAATATTCGCATTGGTTTAAGTTTACAAATGCGGTGCACGGATCGCCATTCTTTTTTTTGCTTTTGCAAAATCCAAAATCTTTCGAGTTTCCGAATATCATAACTTTATCCGGATTATCTACTGACAGACACGCCTGATCGGTACTATCATCTCTCTTGTCCAGTACATTTGGATTAAGAATGCCTATCACCATTCCTTGATTAGTTTTCCACAGTTGTTTATAGGCATTACGGAAAAGAAACAAGGAGACTGTTTTAAGATCATCTTTGAGATCACTCAATGTCCATATAGAATACTGGGAGCCCTTTTGTGATTCTTTAGGAACGCCTTTCCTAACTATGGCTCCCGCTATGACCCAGTCCTTGGCTAGGTCGCCGTTTGAGACGTGCCTCCTGACTCGCCCCAGGGTGATGGCTTCCCTCCCCTGCATTCGCTCCCTGAGAGCGGAACTAGATATCAGTGGTTTAATTATTCTCATACCGAATACGGGATCGGTATAAATATCTTTGGTAGGTGGATTACCAGTTTGTGTAACATTTCCAGAAAGATTGTTGTTTAGTGATGGTTTACTTCTCGCCACCTTGAATGATTGAGTAGAACCAGTATCACTGCTTATAAATTCACCCTTTTTTTCATCTTTATGCTGAAGGATTTTCTTAACATCCAATCCATAATCTGTATATTTTCTTTCTAGGAAATTCCTCTTATCTTCGTCATCTGAAGAATCTGTATCACCCGTGTGGACCTGGCTTGCACCCGGTTTTAGATTGTCCTTACTAATTTGAGTTTTCACATTTTCTTTGCCGAGTAAAATTTCTTCTTCTTTTTGTACTTCATCTTGAAGAAATTGTGGTTGTTTTATACCTGTAGTTAATTTTGGTGCAGACCCGGTATCTCGTTCGTGTAAATCCTCATCTGAACTATCTGCCGCTAACAACTCTTCTAGTTTGCTAAGGTCGTCGGAATCATCCACTGATCCCATCATGGAATAGTTTCCAACGAGTAAACGTATTTATTTTTCGAATGTGTGATACTTTGCTACTCTTGGGGTACAAAAAGAAAGTGTGTAGTTTGTTTGGTGTCAAAAGAATTATCGGTTACTAATAATTATATTATTCACACTACATTATAATAAGAATTGTTGATTGGTTAGACAGCTGATTTTTACAGAACTTAAATATATTTTTAACTCGTACTCTTACGGAACTTAAATATAATAATTCAACTCGTTAAAAGTTGAGACGGAAGATTCGGCCTATACTACTTTCTTGGCCGATTTCGCGGCAAAATTTTGACAAGTAACACCATAGATTTTTATATGAAACGTGCATAGACTACTGATTGTACAATAAGTAAGTACTGTTTTTTCAAGATTTATTGCTAATTGCAATAAATAAGAGCAAACCAACCAACTTGAAAAGATAATATATGTGGAACCTTGTGTACATTTTTACTAATTAATGTTTTAAAGTTGTGAATGTTGTACATTATAGTTGTAGTCTAACATGCTAAATTTTGTATATAATACCAACACATGTAAATGTCCAAAAATGTATGTAGAATCACATACAACTCGACACTGGCTAGTACACCCCATAGTGCGGTAAAAAGCCGAAAAGAAGAAGAAGAAGCCCATGGCAGTGATTGTCTATGCTCATGCATTAGATTGAAAGCTGTCAAACTAAATCTGTGTTCTGTGTTCACTGTTCAGTCGCGAAGAAGTGTCAAAATTTTACCTCATTTGGCCTTGCGCATGCCGGATTTTGTAATCTTTTATATGTATTTTATTTAGTTATTTTCGGTGTGCTTTTGGTAGTCGGCATCATCTTTTTTTTCATTTCTTTAAATCTTAACTTTTAATTACGCAGTGTAGAGAGTTATTTTAATTTGTAATAAACTTATATTTTGATAGTTTGCTTTCGTAAATTCATTGAATAAGTGGTCTGAAGTATGGATCCCAACATCGGCATGTCAGGAGATGCTCCAATTGAAATTGATGCTAATTTAGAAGACAACGTTCATCCAAAACTCGAAGATACAGTAGTTATCAACAAAGGACATTCGAATGAAACGGTGCGCGTTGATCAGTCTGCTACGATCGTCGGTAAAAAAGATGATGATGAGTCATCCCAAGAAATTGTAGTTATCGATGTGGATGCATTAGAATTGGATCTGAATCACGGTAGGGTTGAAAAAATCGAAAACTTAGAACCCCTGCAATGTATAGAAAGGTTACTATCATTTTATGTGTTTTGTGGAGTAATATTATCTACTACATACTTTATTATTCTGACTCGCAGTAAAAGTATCTTGTTTACAGAATATATTGTGTATCAAAGATTCTTGTTTACAGATTGTACCTGCGCTGGAATCTTATTAAGAAAATAGAAAATTTGGATACGCTAATCACTCTGGTAGAGCTGGAACTGTACGACAATCAAATCGCCTGTATTGAGAATTTGGATTCTCTCGTCAATTTAGAGTAAGTAATGGTACTATGAAAATACACTGCGTTATTAGTTTATTCATCATTAACGTATCCAATCCAGCAACGCTACCACTGGGCCACCAGCCATTTATACTACAAACATTTTCTGTTCCCGGGGGTACTAAGATCATCTTTGCTGCTTCATCACAGGAAGTCATTTAAACTTTATCAATAATACACACAATCGTCTGGAAATAATGGAATACGGATGTCAGGAATGTAGAGTTGGAAATTTGAACTTTACGTGTTGATAAAAAGGAACTATTCCAACCCTTCTCTTAAAAAGCTGACCTGAATCAAAGAAAGCCAAAATCTAAATTGGATTAGGCGTCAAAGTCAAAATTAGTACAAAATAATATGGAGGGGTAGAAATCAGAAACATTAAACTTACTCTGCAGTCCTGCTAATAATGATAATATTTAAATTTCTCAAGCCTTTTCTTGAAGTTGGATGTTGTTCCACACTCAATAATTGAGAATATAGCGTAATTATTAATTTATAAAAGTTATGTAGGATTTTGGTATATATTTGATTTTTCCAGAATTTTGGATCTCTCGTTCAACAGAATAAAGAAATAAGTGGTCTCGGCAAATTGACAAATCTACGTAAATTGTTTTTGAGTTCCAACAAAATTACCGAAATAGAAAATGTGAAACACCTTGAGAACTTGGAGCTCTTGGAACTCGGAGATAACAAAATAAGGGTATAATATAATAAATTTTACAAAAACTATTTATCTATACATATTTACTAGGCATGTTAATTTTGTATAACTTAT